>QVNW01000934.1:0-57142 GCA_014825475.1 Pseudomyrmex flavicornis | reverse complement strand
CGATATGCGATATATATCGATATGCGATATATATCGATATGCGATATATATATCGATATGCGATATATATCGATATGCGATATATATCGGTATGCGATATATATATCGATATGCGATATTATGATGTTTGCATAGACAAATCTTATTCTTGCTCAAAACACCCCTTCATATCTCCGGAACCGTGTCTATGATCATCTTAAAATTTCTCTAGGATTAATGTTCCATCATATAGTACTATTTGGCATTAAAAAAAGTTTGAAATTTGAGGTCCAAAAAATGGGCGAAAAAACAGGTCTTTTTGCCATCACTCTTTCTGTCCGTTAATTGAAAAATAATTGCATCTGAGAAAAAACCAGTTATCGTTACGCGCACTTCGAGCACACGTATAATGTAACGCGATAATAGTGTTATCTATAATCGTTATGCAAGAATCGATCGGCTTCTTGAAGCGGTTTTATAGATGCTGTATCGAGTCGAGAAATCGTTTTAGTAGTACTACTTAATTAACATTTACCGCCTTTTTGTCATCTCCGTCACTCTTTCTTTCTCCTACGTAAAAAGTGTAGCAATGTGAAGCCATTAAATTCTCAAGAGAGATCGCAGCGCAAAAAAAAGAAAATGGCGCGTTTCTCAATGAAATTGCAATACGCCAATAAATCTGCGCCGATCGCGTTTTACGATCGCAAGCTTGATTTCATCGCGATACATTTACGTTTTTATACGGTCGCTCGATCTTTAATCACACGCGATTAGGAATTTATTCAAGAGGCGAGGCTCGCGGAGCTATGATTCATCATTTGCGGTCGATTCCTGACCAGAAACGGATACGGAAAGAGACATGCATATTGCATAACGACGCGTCCCGACGTTGTACACATTGCCGGAGAAAACATACGAGGATGCACAAGCGGATCAGCGACGGCAGACATTCGCGGCACGTTGCCTGCGTTTCACGCTCGATCCGACGAATTCGTAACGAGGGACGCTGTAACGCCTTGTTACAGAACGATCGGTCACGTAACTTCGGCAGGTTGAGTAACGCCGTGAATTAGACGCCGCCGAGAGAGGAGTGAGCTTTACTTTAACGCTCAACCGGTGAGTAAGAGCAAGTCGTAACGTTGTCGTCGGGAAAAGAAGAGAAAAGAGAGAAAAAGAGAGAGAAAGAGAAGAAGAAAGATGTGAGAGAAAAAAGAAAGATTTTGATGGTGTTACCCAGGAAACGCAGTACAATCATCGGTCACACCTGGCGGCTCTCTCGATTACGCGCAATTCAGCAGTTCGTGGAAATATTCTGCGCAACGCTCGAAACGGAAACTCCGGTACGGAGAGTCGCGAATCTACCGGCTTGCTCGGGTTCGAATTGCGATTTTAGGTTACTGTGGAATATTTTGAAACCAACATCTCGCCACGTTGCAAAATTAATCAGTTAGATCAGAAAATTCTCATCAAGAAAGATCAAAGAAATATCTCCTTTATTTTTGCCAAAGAGAAAAAAAGAGAGAATATGGATTCAGTTTGTTATTTTATATAAACAAAATATTCGTCGAATTTTTTTGTAACATCGCGCGACGATGTACCGAATACTCGACACAATATTACGTAAGATTAAATAGATTGTGAGATCCGTTACGCAATGGCTATTAATGCGTTTAACGACTCTTACGTTATCGTATATTACGTGGTTTTGAGTTTTAGCGTCATAATGAGCGCCACCGAGCACGTCCCGTCGTAAATCGCGCGGCGATCTTTTTTCCGCGCTCGTCGCGACCCGATGTAAGTAAGACGCGGAATTATGACGTTACCATCCCGTCTGGAAAATCGGTGGCTTCACGGCCGGATAGTTTTATTAGCGGCTCGCGGAGATTTATGAATCTCGTGCTGGGTAGAAAGTACATTGTCGAATTGTCTCACTATGACCTGCAACAATGAAGCAAACTCGATTCGCGTTAACGATATTACATCTTTGCGCGCGATGGTGCCCGTTAATTGTCCGTGATGTAATGCACATGTCACAGTGATTTATTTAAATTAGTAAATTATTTTTACTTCAAAAGTGTAATACGCAAAAAATACGGTTATCTGTTAGGTGTCGTCAGCCGGCAGCTGTTACGCAATTTTTACATACACACGTTTACGTAACAAGATTAACGATATAATACAATTTTTAATCTTTTAAAAGAAGTATAAAGATTGCAGATTTTTTTTTTTTTTTAATTTTCATCGTTCGATCTTTGAGAAAAATTCGAACGGGACGCAAGAACATAAAATTGCAAGAGGCAATACTTGGAAACCGCTCGTTTTTCAGCAACCTACTCTTACGACACGCGACGTAGTTTCGTTGGCACACGTGGCCGTGCCGTAACTGTGCCGCTTAATCCGGTGTTCTCCACCACATTTTCTTTATGCGGCAATTGCTAAAGAGACAATTTATTACTTCAAAATAAAGCGTAATTAAATTACAAGCTAAACCAAAGAAAGAAGCAGTTTGTTAAAATGACGAATTAAAATAAAATTAATCCGAACATTATTGAATCGTATCTTATATAAACATTTAATTTTCGAATAATCTTGCATTAGAAAACTTGAGATTTTTCAGTTTTATTTGCTCGATCCGTGACATTTCATTTTGAAACGATGTTTCGCCGATCGGCAGACAATGACTGGCTTCGATCGCACGCGACCCGTGCGCGCGATATGATCGGTTGTCGATTTGTCGGATGTGAGGAAATCGCCGCGCCGACTCCGCGCATCATAATAGCACATCCGGCTGCGCGGTGGTGTCGAAATCGGACGAGCGCCGTTCATTATTCTCATTAACGAGGAACTCCGTTAATGAGACCTCCCGCTATTGTCATTGCGGCTTGACTTGCTCGGACAATGCCTCCTTCTCTCTGGCTGTATGTAATTATCGGCAGTAAACCGCGGCGGTGAACTTGCCGATTTGTCAATCGACGCTTCCTGCGTTGATCGATCCGTGCGTTGAGAAAGCTGCGTGTCTTCTCGCGCGTGCAACTCACCAATTACAACGAATTACGACACGCTATAGTGAAAATTTAACGGTTGCCTGCGGTTCAACATCTGACGTTCTTCTAAATCGGTATAATTATCATATTTCTTTTGGTGTAACAGCTTGTAGGAAAGCAACAACGTTTGTGCCGAAATTTTTGATATTATACGTATAAAAAAAAAAAAAAAATGCAAGACGTTTTACATTTAAATAGATCTCTCTTTCACGATTCAAACGTATACAAGTCATGTATATTTCATACGTCTAGCGTTTGAGTAAATACTGAAATAGATGTATCTGCAAGCCCTCAAGTTATATCATCGCGCGCTAGAAACGGACGATATATTCAAGTTAACAGTTGCACAATAAACGTATATCCGTGTAATAAAACGCGGAAGCCCTATAATCGTTGCGTAAGCACGCGCGAAAATAGGCGCGCGCATTTAAACGAAGAGACGTAACGCTTTAAACAATAACAAGACGCAGGGAGAGAGACGCGCGCGCACCGGAAAGTGCGAACAAAGCGACGGTCAATTTAGTCACTTTTATGGCCGATGATTCTGAAAGCGGCCGCGCGAGAGAAAAATCATATCTGAATAATGCGTTACGCGCCGCAACATTAGAAGCAGCGCCGGAAATGGAGATCGTTAAAAACTGACGGAAGCCGACACGTGCGAGCACTGTGACGCTTCTCGAAACGGTTACTCGGAACTGCGATAAATCGTAGCCGGCTTATGCGCAAAGGGGAGAGAGACTTACTACCGTATAAACTGGGTTAGTTTGGCTATTTTATCTCATTATGTGATACCGTCCAAATATTCACGTCGTAATTTAATCTCAGATTTTTATGACAACTTGATACCAATGCACAGTTAGATGTGTGTATATATTTGATAAAAGATTGAATTCTTTTCTATCAATTTTTCCACAAATAATATATTCTTTTTAGCGAGTTTTCTATTTTTTTCAAAATGTTTTATCGAAGTTTATTGTTGTTGTTTTTCCCGTAAATCTCTTACAGTGTTTACTTACAACACTTTCATTAAACGTACGCGCGTCGCAAGTTTTGCGTCGAAGTTTTGCAGCGAATTTTGTAATCAATTACCTCGTTGCATGAGTTGTAACTTTTCCTCGTTATTTAAAATTCGCACGTCTAGGTGTCGACGTCCGGTTGTCAATAAAATTCCGCGACAAACAGTTGAGTCGAGATTGACTCACGCATTTTGCGTCGTGAGAAATAAATTCTTTACCACGTTTAATGAGGCAATCAACACATACTCGTGGCGCGCATACGTTGTTGAAGTGTGGCTGAACATTTTTACAAAGTGTTAACTAGCGAAAGATCGTGAAATTTTTCAGATCTTTTCATTGAAAAACAAAATTCAGTCGTTTGCTTACGCAAAAAGAGAGAGAAAGGATTTGAGTTACTCCAACAATAAACCACAACAAGATATTTCACACTCTCGCTGCCCGAGATATTAAATCTTCTTTACGACGCCAGCGCGGCCATTTATTTACACAGCCTATTGAAAAGTGATATCTCGTTTACACTCGAAATCGCGTTCTGTATAGCGTGTGCGCGTTCTTCCTGAAAATTGTTGCGTGCACAATGCGATGTGTTCGAAGAGAAGAAAAAACATATCTCGCGCGAAGTGGCGTAATACCGTCCGCGAATTGACATGGCGCAATAGAAAATTTACATAATAAATGGTTCTGCTGTGGCAAAAGAGGGGGGGAAAAGTAAATGTATATAAAGTAAATGTATAATCAAGCGCGATGTGTGAAAAAACGTGGATTAAAATAACAATATGTGCAGTTTGTATTAATTCGATTGAAGTAAAAGGCGTTTTCTTTCTAAAAAAAAAAAAAAAAACATTGCAACACTTCACGATAAACAAACAAATTACTCGGAATCTGATTAAGTGTTAACGAAAATATTTTACTTATGCAAACGCGAAATCAAGTGACAATTGCGACGGTCACATTTTTCCCCGAGGATTCTTCGCGCATTTAAAGTCAAATTCCAAATACCAGACGCACCTCTGGGAGAGAGAGAGAGAGAAGCGTCGCGCGATTATTTTTCTCAAACCAACGTGTTCTTTTTACAATTCCTGACGATGAAATAAATGCCAACTTAAGTGTAAAGTTTAAATACATTTATTCGCGACATTATATAGACGCGCATACATTCGCGCGCGTGTCGAAGCACGAATGTGCGCAACTTCGACTGCATACTTGCGGCAATCGACCGTGGCTGAACTAGGTACACGATTACAACTCGCGCTGGAACAGCGACAGGAATTCGCAACCGAAAATTCTCGCAGTCTGCCTTGGCAGTTGAACCGACGCATTCTCTATCGAACAGCACGACAGATCGTTTAAACACACACGTCGTGTGACCGGCCCACTGGTTTTGCGGCCTGAATGCAATAGAAGTTCCGATTTCGAATCCGCTCATTACTTTGGGATTGTAGTAGATATCTAATGCCTGCTTCATAACATAGTGCAATGTAATCAATGTCATAAAAGCGGCATTTGTTTTTGTTTAACACGATATTCACCATACGATGAACATAAGCGATGATCGCAAAATTTCTTCTTTAGTATGACGAGATCATTCTTTACGCTTACGCTATTCAGTTTACATAATAGACTTCAGAAGAAAAAGCAGCCATGCAAAGTGTAAGATCAAAAAAAAAAAAAAAAAAAAAAAAAAAAAAAACAAAAGAAGGAAATCACGCGTCGTGCACATTGTCTGTCGCGTGCCGTCGATGCGTGAGATACCGACCGTGTAAGCGCGCGAGCAATCACGCTACGTAGAGTGTAGGAAGTTACATTTTTTACTAGTTTTTGTCAAAAGTAAAAAAAATATTACAAAAGATATTTAATCGTATGTAGAATAAGAGACTGACGTATCTCTCGATAAATTAATTTCATTGGTTTACGGTTGCAACAAAGAACCGTGAAAAAACATACAAATATCGTTAAAAATAAATTTATTAGAGATATCTGAAAGTTTAAAAAGCACTTAAAAATGATAAATGTTTTGTTACACATCAATACGGGTATTACTTGTCTGATTACGTGAAACTTTTATTGATAGCGCAGAAGTGTGAGTAATGTGTCGGATAAACATTTCAGAGTGGAAAATGTGCGAAACAAAGCCGAAGGTGAGAGATAATGTGACGAGATAATGTGATTTAATTGTTTTCTTTGTCCGCGATTATCGATTGAGAGAGGTGAGCATATACGTGAAGAAGCGTGAGAACGCATTTTAAGACGCGCGGAGCAAGTTTAACGATGCAAAAGTATCCTCATTAAATAAACAAATGACAATAAATATATGCGTGATATGTAAATATCTTAGCTTGCTCTTTGAAAACCTTGTTAGCAAGTTTTGTATGTGAGATATGTAAGAATACTTTGTATTCTGATTGTATTCGTTATTGATTTGCAATATCATTTTATATCACTGACCAGCGTAAACAAACGCTCATTGTTAGTAACTCACGATCGATTAATCTCTCATTTTACGTTCTTTCAAGCACGTCAAAAAAAATATTCGTCAACTTTTACATGACATATACATACTCGCCACATTGAGATGTACACGAGTTGATACGAGCGTCAATTTAATTTAACAGCGCGCCGCGATGCAAATTAAGATAGTCGAATAAAACGCTGGTCCACAATTAATACGATTAGACTTTATACATCAGTCTTTACTTTGCGATACTTACAGCGACACTTCTGTTCGTTGATACAATTTATAGACGCTTTTAAGCCACGATCGAAATAGATTTTATCGATGAAGGAAAGTCTTAAAAAAAATATGTGTATACAATGTCTATATCGTAACTTATCGCAATCGCAACATTGTATTACTGCGATTCGATGTCTCGAGGTTACAACGAAGAATTTTTCTCTTGAAGAAGAAGAACAGTCGACTCAATTCAAAGATCGCTTATTATATGAGTTCTCTCTTTCTTTCTTTCTTTCTCTTTCTCTCTCTCTCTCGCAAGTATCGATCATTCTGTATTACAGTCGTGCACAGCCAGATTGATGCTTATCTTGGGGATTATAACTTCGTATCAAAGACGCGATATTTATAGTCACTTATAGTGACTGAGACAGGCGCGTGCGCGCGGTTGTGAAAAGACAAAATGCGGCTTCAATATTGTTGTTCCGGACTGATAATCATCATTGAATATATCTCTTGCGAGATATAAAAATGTTATCGGTATAGACGCGTATATGAAGCGAGTAACTATCTTTCATTAACGCCAGTACGGCACATTGTAAAACGCTGTGAGATAAATTCATCGCTGAAAATATCTTTTTGCAATTGAATCTTTTTGCATTGACGCTAGAAAATTCCGCTTACTTTTTTAAATTACGATTTTTTATTCTCAAATTATTATTCAAATTGCTGTGCAATTATGTCGCGCGCAAATCCACATTTGAGGGGTGAAAGGCGTGCGAGAGATATACACACATAATATATCTCTATTCACTCGCGAACGATTTCAAAATAGTCGCACGATACGTGTGTCGTTCGAGCGGTTGCGAGAAGTTACATATCGTGCCTTCTCCGCAAACGCTTATTGCGAGAGCGGATTACGTGATTCTCATCCAGATAATAAAACTCATTAAGATTTCATTATGTACCCGCCGCAAATTGATTATTCCGTGACAAACTGTCGAGCAGTCCCGCGAGAAAATCGGAACCTATGAGCCGTCCTCACGAACGATCTGAAGATCGACTGAAACACGACTCATTAAAACCCTTCTATGCCGCAGCATCCATAAAGATGCAATAGAAAACGTGTATGTTACCAACGTTTTGTGCTCAATAGTTTATAAAATACTTAAATATTATACTTAGATATTTGAGGAATATTACTTTATCGTCGATAGAGAGAAAATTGCACAAGAAGTTTTTTGTTAAAAAATAACTCTGTTGAAGTTTTCAATCGATGAATGTTTAATAATTGATCTGTACAAAGATATATAGTTTATTTTAATAATAAGGCCGACTCTCTATTGAGACTGTGACACAACGAAGTTACACACTTTTATGTGTTAAAATAGTCGTAGCACAGGTCAACCTTCTTTTATAGTCGCTCCGATTATGAGTATGTAATAACTTTTGACGTGATGTGCTGAAATAAGAATGTCTAAAAAAAGACACACAGTAGCAAACCAAAATTAAAAAAAGTTAGCGTTTGACAGTAAAAGATGTTTAACACAGAAAAAAATCAATTTTTAATGTCAAGATAAATATAAGGTATCGATTTTATATTTGATTGCGCAATTTTATAAACACAATTTTATCTACTCATACATTCTCATATCTGTGAGCTAGTATAAGCAAAAATTATTAGCGTAACTCTTCGATATCGTTTCAGAGATAAACGGATATTATTCATATATGACAGACAATACAATGAATATCGAAAACACAATAAATATCGATCTCTCTCAACCTTCGGTTGTAGTTTTATTTTCTGTCAAAAGAATCGGAAGAGAATTTATGTCCCCTCAAAAAAAAAACAAAAAAAAAAAAACGAAAAACAAAAGAAAGAAAAACAAAAAAGAAAAAAAAATTGTGTCACCGCTGAAGAATCTCTGCGAAGGATTTCTTAATTCATTTCTCTCCCCGATTTCCTCCTCGAGATACCTTCCCCCGCAGCGTCGTGTCTCATTGTACGACGCAATGCCGCGTTACTTATCGATCGCCTCCGTTAACTAGTCCGTTACACAACGAACCATAACTATTGCCAAACAATAGATTATGCGCCGTGCCGGCGCTCGACGTGTAGTAGGCAGAGTAGGGGCTCTATCTTATGCAAGCGTTACATACATTTGGTTACATTACCGTCATTACGTAAGACGGATTGCGGGAAGAAGGAGAGGAGACGCGAAAAGGCAAGAGATAAGAATTACACATTAATCGATATTTTGAACGAGAAAAGACGGTGTGAAGAAAACGACGGCACTCGTGGGCGCGTGAATTTTCTCGATGGATCTGGAGGGATGCTGATGCTTTTTTCCTGAATCTCGGATGTTTCTTTTACAAAGGAATGTATTTATTTGTTTTATTCGCGCCTTTTTCAGTAAGAACAATTCAAATAGTCTTAACTAAAATGTAATTCGATTTATTACCAACCTAAAACTTAATCTCTCAATCTCGCGCGAACGAATGTTTTCGTATCGAGGGTCAACTTTATACAAATTGCAATTGTCTTCTGAGAAATTTAAAAGAGGAAAAAATTACGTAATTTACAATTCGTTACCCGGTTTAGTGAGTTCTTTGTTTTTGTTCTCAAGTAAAACTTGAGAAACAGATCTGTGTGTATTGTTCGATTTTGCAAGAGGGGGAAATTCGGCTATTTCGAAACCAGACGGTTTTATTTGCGTGTCGTCTGTTACGTCAGAAAACAATGGCCCTTTTTACCATTGTCTGCCATCCCTTATGTTGTCGCGGATATTATTTCCTGCGTGTTATTCGCGACGCGCGCTTACAGGATGTCTCTCGACTATATTGCCGCGTTTGTCTCTCATTTCGAGCCCTTTGTTCCGGCTTCCTCCAGCATCTCCGCCGGGCTCTTGTTACACACGAGTTCCACCGTACGGCGTACTCGCACACAAAGCCGAGCGTTACTTGCTGACTTTGAAACAGCTCATGCTCTCGTATTACGAAACGACGCTTCTTACCTTTGTGGCGTGTTCGTACGTAGGAGTGAAAGAGAGCATATAGCGCGCAAGTAAGTATCCGTTCACGCGCATAAGAGCCCGATTACATGAGCGTGTAAATATTTCACTTACACCGGCGGTTTACATGTTACGTTACGCGTCTGTGGTTCGCCTTGTTGTCGTCGTCTTCTCGCCGTTCGTCGCTCGTCGCCGCTTCGAACGTCTTTCCGTTACGTAAGCGGCGACGACGTTTGACGTTTATGTAACATCGTCGTCGTGGCGCATTATCGACGAAATCAGGCGTCGCCGTCGTCATCCGCGGCGTCTTCGTCGACCTGGAAGGGCAGACATCAAAGAACATGTCGACGGAGGAAACGCGCGCGAGATGCATCCACGGAGCGGAACACGTTTGAAAATACCGGTATTCTCGACGCGCACGTTGTTGCTCACTCGATAATGAAGCGATATATTTCGATACGATACACGCTAGTATATATTCTTAATTCTCGCTTACGTTACTTGCGAGTACCAGTACTCGATACTTACACTTTACCGACTGTACGTACTAGATGTATAGATACTGTTACTACTAGTCGAGATAGAGATGACGAATTATCTACTGACGGTAGAGATAGATGAACGTTTTTAACAGAGATGGGGGCACCTCTTCTGTGAAAGGATATATTTTCGAAAAAGCTAAGGAAATAATTTTCACAATATAATTTTATGAGCGCAGCTTTAATTGCAAGCAATTCTCAATTATTATTCTTTAAACATTCTCTCTAAAACTCACGTCGCATTTAACGCAACCACATGCTTACACAAACAAGATTTTCTTAATTTATATCTTTCTCTCTTATGTGAATTTTTATTACATACATTTGTTAAAGCAGACAGATGAGAAAAAGAGATAGATAAAGGAAGAATCGTTGAAATATGATAGAAGATAAAAAACTATTTTTGGAAAAGAAAGCCTTCTCGGATTGCTGCGATAAAATTTATCACAATTTCTTAAGAACGGTACCCCATTTCTCTTTCTCTCAAGTTACTTCAGATTTAAATGCAATTTAACTTGAATTTCTCTCTCTCTCTCTCTGTTGGAAAGCAAAGATTTTAGAAAGCTGCAAAGTTCAGAGAGTTGCAAGCCTCCGTAATAGATGCTTCCTTCACGAAGTTAAATGATCCATTTTGGACCTCTTGTGGTAAATACCGCTACCGTTATATATGGTTTTGTAATACATATTATGTACAAAATACAATTTATGATGATATTGTAAATTGTTTTACGAAATTAATACGTAATATATATTTTATTGAAATCTTTTTCTTTTATGATAATATTGTTTATGCGGAATAAACGTTTAAATCTATAAGTGCAGACGCGATATTATAAGTAATTATTCTCAATGATACTGAGCATTAATACTATACAGTAAAAGTTCAGTAAAAGTAGTGTTTTTATCAAAAGTATTGGTAATATAATTTTTTTGAGCGTGTGTACAATAACACAATAACGTCACAAGATAACGTGACATTATCGTTTTACAAAACAGCTGAGAGAGAGAGAGAGAGAGAGAAAAAGAGAGAGAGAGAATAAATCATGTTGTAGATACGACGAATACAAGTGGGAAAGATCCTTATATCATGCTCATTTAACGGCAAATTGTCGATTCTCGAGTGCAGCTCGAATTTCGAGTGCGCACTCCAACTGATTGCTTCCAAATTTACGCACAGTTTCTACAGTAATTTGCATATTTATGGAGAGTTTGCGATTTATGCTGTTTATAGTACACAACTTGTACAACTTGTACACACGGACGAACTCGAATTTTCTACGTTAATTCATAATGCGCTTTTGAAAAGTTTTCCTCTAAAAATCACTTCATTCATAGAAATATACAAATTTCACAATTATGTAATTAGTCGTGAATTTTTATGTAAACAAGTGGTATCAGAATGCAGTTTTCTTTATCTAATTAACAATCTATATATTTTCAAACGTTGATATTGATAGATAACATATCGGCGAGAAAACAACAATCCGTGATTGAGAAGATTTATTTCTTTAAAGTTTAATTCTGCGAATGAGACACTACAGTGACCTCATTCTCGGCACAAATATAGCTCTTTATTTTGCGAATTCGATTAAATTCTCTATATTCGCACCGTGACATTCCTCTTTTAGACGTGACCTATGATCGAGAGGCTGATCGAAATGGCTTCGATACTCGATCTATGCGAGTGACGCGGTGAATGGCAAAAAACATCCTTAAAGTAATAGGAATAAGATAATTAGTTGTTTGCAGTTTTCATACATTGTTTTTAGTATTTATTTCATCACTTTGAGAGAGACGGATTATACAAAACGCATTTGTTTACTCTTATCGTTATTTAAAGTATTTTAAGTACTTTATTTTTTAAAGAGCAACGTACATAATTTTTGCTAATTTTTTTATAGTTATTTTCTGTTTTTCAAGAAACTTTGTTTTTAAACTCTTTTAAAACTTCCGAAAATACGAACGAAAATCTTTTTAAATATGATTTGTAAACTCGAATGTTCCATTTTTTGTATCTAAAGATATATTGATATTACAAAAAATATTGGCTCATTTTGATATTACATGTCATGGCGTCGGGACAGTCTGGCGACGTTGCTTGCTTTTATAAAATGCGACGACATTAAGATGTGGGTGCGAGACGCGATGCAGATATGATGGTGCGAAGAGTACGTTCTCGCACGTATTCCAGTATACGCTGCGTCTCTTCCATCTTTTTGTACCTAAAAAATCGATATAATTGCATGAAAAGCTACGTGTATATCACGATGTAATCATTAAAATTTATTGCTTATTCGTGACTCATCAACACACAATATGCATATTAAGACGACGTCGCACATTCACTACATATTTATATAATTGCTTGTTATCTATCTATTAAAATCTTACTAATGATTTTTTTTTTATATGTATTACAGTCTTTCCGATTGCTTGGAACAGTATTTAGAAAATGTTTTTTTTTTTAAAAAAAAACCTTTTTAAAATGCGTTTCTTAAAACACGTGATCGTACATCGGATTTTGTGCAATTTCAAGTTTTGCATTTATTCAAAGCGAGATGGGAACGCGGTAAAGGATCGCGAAGCAAAACAACGAGAAACAAAGAAAATCATTTAAATTTTCATTTAAAGGGGAAATTGATGTCTTTTCTTTTTCGAAGCATAGCTGAGTTTTCCGTGAACATGTTCTAATATTTTTAATGGAAATCGGCTTTCTCGTGAATGACGAAGAGTTTCTTTGTGCGCGCGTATAATGCCTACAAATAAGCATTACAACAAGTAGCAAACACGTAAGTAGAAAAAAAAGATGAGACGAAAGCTTAAGAAGGAAGCTTAGAAAATGTTGTATTCTGAGAGTCTGAATCTATTATTCATAACGTAAAAGATTACGTTAGAGAAAGATTACGCAGAAAAAGCTTCTTACGACTGTAAGCCTCAATGTCATTATAAATTTTTTTTTGTGCAGTAACAATTCTCTCTCTTTTATCATTAAAGATATAAAAAAATGTACGTTTATAACTACGTATTGAGAACTTATCGCTACATGAAAAATAGAGTTAAGAAAGCGCTTGTTGATTTTGATAAAATTATTTTCGTGATTAATGTCACAAAAAGTACTTAATGTCTTTCGTACTTAATGTGACAAAAAGTAAATAAAGCTGATGTCACTCTAACATAAAAAAATCGCAGAAATTTATTGCGCAACTTTATCGATACATTCTCAGAAGTTCGTAGTTGTTTCGCGTATACATTCTTCTCAAGAAGAGTGTTTTTTTTACTAGGTATAATAATTCTTCGTCAATGTGTCTTCGTAATGCGATTCGAGGCGAATGTAAATTTTCACACGGCCTTCTCACGACAGGTGGGGAGCGAATTGCGCCATTGTTATTGCGAGGGATCGACAATTCTCTCTTTTTCCTGATCGCAACATAAGAACTTCCGCATTTATCACACAGACGTTTCTATATCTCTCAAATCTCTCTTTCTTGTAAAATATTTGTTTTAATATTCATCTGTCAGTGTAACGAATCTCTCGTCTTTTACGTCACAACCGACATGAAAGAATCAAAAAACAAAGTTTACGAAAAGTTTATTACGTTAAACAAATATTTATCTATGTACACGTGTAAGCATTTTTGTAGAAGTTATTATTTTTACAACGGTTTCAATATTAAGTAATAGTGCGATACATATTTGTTAGATATTTTAAAAAATTAAAAACAAAATTTTGTCGAGAGAAATTATAATTAAAGTTGTAACTTCATGTGACGTTTAATAGACATTTAATGGAGATTTATATGGAATGTTGTTTTGTGTAAAAATAGAAGTCTGTATTTTTGTAAGTTATAAAAGATAAACGATCCATTTTGCTGATCGACGGAATAAAAAAGCGCGGATTTTCGATATACATAGTTTTTACTTAAACTGTGCAACATGGATATTTCTATATTTATACATATTTATACATGATTCTTTTAATAACAGAATTACGCATGTATTTCATGCTCATTTTTCTGTTTGATTTCTTTGTCATTGTGGTAATGACTATCATATCACGTATGAAAAAAAGTCTGATGTGAGAGAGAAAATAAATAAAAAAAAAAAAGTCATAAAACGTCACGTCATTACGTTACGACATAATTAATGGGAAAGGTGGGGCTAAGCTAAAGCAGTTTCATTGAGCGAGCAAAAATAGAGAACACGCTGCAGTACGTAAGACCTGGGAGTGGGAATACACTTAATGTAAATATTAGGTCGCGACTGTAATTACAGGAAAATGTAATTCTGTAAAAAAGCAAGACAAAATATACTAATAATTAAGCAAAAACGGTAGTAAAGCAAAAAAACATTTGCGAGAAGAGGTAGAATGGCTCGAACAGACACAAGAGTGTAATAATAAAGTAAAGGTAAAGGGTATTTACTAAAAGAGATGGTAACAAGATAAACGTGCGGAGATATGTTTTTTTTCTCACCGGAAAGGTTTACGACGTTATTTTTTTGTCGATGTGTCGGTACTTTAGAACAAACAGGTGCGACTACCGATCGGCAAGGGTGGCATCGCGAGGGTGGGCGACGTTAGGCAGTATCGTCGCGGCGGCTATCGTCGAGGGCGGCGAGCCGCGTCATTTAAGCGCGAGACAGCGTCGGATAAACGTCGACCGGCGCGCGCTTCGAACGCGCAAAACACGTGTGCGATTGTACGAAGTGTTAGGATCGGGCGAAAATTCACGCGAAGCTCGAAAACAGCATGAAACGTCGCGATCTACATTAGAACGCACATCTTTTTGCGGAAATTTCGAACGGAAATGCACGCCGGGAAGAAGATCGTGGTAAATTCAAGTAGTGATTTTTGGTTTTCATGCACGTGCCGCGATATCCTATGGATTTTTTATGACGATAGTTTCCGCAGAGGTTTATATGATTGGGTGATCGAAGGCGAATCAAATCTGTGGACGCAGATTGTCGGTGACTGCAAGAGCGGAAAGTGCGCGGTAACTAATGGATTTTCATTAGAAAAGATTGAAATTGTAGTTGATGTTTATATTGGAAAATTACACAAGTTCCTTCGTTTTATTTACTTTACAAGTTTAAGATAAAACAGAGTTTTTCTAGGAATACAAGAGCATTCGATAAAAAAAGAAATTTTTATTTTTCAAAGTTGTATCTTCTTTGAGTTTTAAAATTTCAATACACATTTGTGATATGTTACGCGTTAAGTTTAATAGACTTTATGAGAGTGCATATAAAAGAGAAAACTTATAAAATAATTGGTACAGATGAAA
The DNA here is from genome assembly GCA_014825475.1 of Pseudomyrmex flavicornis. Taxonomy (NCBI): domain Eukaryota; kingdom Metazoa; phylum Arthropoda; class Insecta; order Hymenoptera; family Formicidae; genus Pseudomyrmex; species Pseudomyrmex flavicornis. The sequence goes on along the minus strand of QVNW01000934.1, from coordinate 41,600 downwards.
CAAAAGATAAAATAATTTTAATAATTTAATACACATATACAAAGTAATGCAATTGACGTTTCAAGCAAGAAAAGAAGACAGGCATAGATTTGGAAAAACATGCGCGAAAACTTTTGTTTTTCATCTTTGATAAATATAATACGTAAAAAGGAAAATCCTTCGCGTGCTTTACTAAATTCCACGGCAGTTTTTGTTCAGTAAAGATCGATTCCCGAGCGGTCAAACGATTAAACCTCGAACGATGATTTCAAGGAGCGTGTCTCGCGACCGATGAAATTCCGCTTGTGGTCGAGTTCTGGATGCGATCGATCCGGCAGAATGCTGTTCAATTGTTTATCGCGGTTTGTTACTTTTCTTCTCCCACCCCCTCGCCGCGTGGCAAATCCTTGAAAAACATTACGCTTATTGGTGATCGATACTATTCGAAAGCTGCCAAGAAATTGGGACGGAAATCAGGACGCTCTTTTTTCAAACTACATGTATATACACACATACGTACGTACATATGTGTGTATATATATGTGTCTCGAAATAATGTCAATTTGTGTGATTACACTTCGCGGTAGAAAGGACAAAAAAAAAGAAAGAAAAAGAGAGAGAACGATAGAAAAAAAGAAAAGAGCAAACGTAAATAAACGGTTTACTTTGGGAGTGAAATTTTGTTCTTTTTGTTCTTTTCTTTACAAGTGATATAACGTTTAATCTTCACTTATTAGCGTTATTACGTTTTCGTGTACAACATATCCAGGCTTTTATCGATTTCCTTATTTTACTTCGAAAAAAAGCGAATTTAATAGTGTGTACGTTATTGTCACACAATGAAAACACGACGAGGCTTAACGACGACACCGCAAACGAGTTGTTCTTTGAAAAAAAAATAGGGCTCGCAATTGAGACGTGTAGCTAAGCGAGATATTTCGTCGGCGAAAGCAGATAAATTTGAAGTTAAGATGTCGTAGGAAGAATATCCCGCTCTCCCGCTTTCAACGCCAGCTGGGAATTCCCACGAAGGATGAAAAAGCTTCCCGCAGAATTTCCATCGCGCGAGCCAGGCGAGCATAAAGAATGCAAATCGCGACACGTCTAGTATAACTTCTTTTAAATTTCCCGGTTTCTCCTTGAGAGCCGCGGCGGGAAAATCTGTATGCTCCTGTTTAGGCGGGACTTCAGTCATAGCCGTAGGTACGACGATACACGCGTAAAGATTATCCGGACTCTTTCTCGCAAAAAACTGAAAATAAAGTGTGACCGAGCTCTACGATTTTCCACGATCCCCGCTTTTATGTATTCGTAAAAAAAAAACGTTGAGTCACAACACTCATATATTGTTCAACAACCAAAAGTTTTGTAGGCGAAAGTGAAGAAAAAATTAATTGAAATTCTCGCATAATCTTTTTAATCAAATTGTTTAAACTGTAAGTAAAGATTAGAATTTTTTTGACATACTGAGCGTAAGTGGTTGAGAAATCTTTTGAATAAATTAAATTACAATATTAAAAATTTTGGATATAAAATGAGTTATTTAAATTTTTACCTCGCGACGCGAGATGAAAACGTTTTATTACTTTCCAAGTTATGGTCAAAGTTGATAAGTTACTTTTAAAAAGTTTACTTCGAGATATGTATAATGTCACACGAAAAAAAAAGTTTTGCTATTACACGGCCGGCAAAGAAAAATTTGTAGGGTCTTCGAATACACCACGTGTAAAAAATTAATACTCTCAATTTGCGTGTACATCTCAGCGAGATGTGCGCTTGTGAAATTGATGAAACGAAACGTCGAATTAGACGGTCGAATTTATTCACTCGTCAAAAATCGTTTGAAAGCAAATCTGCTTTCCGCCATCTTCTGACGAGCGTCAACGATAAGCGCGGTCATCCGTATGAATTTTAATGAGTTTAATCCTCCCCCGTATTTTTTCGCGACAAAGAATCGGTATCTATGTCAGGGAGAAAAGCTTTTGTTGGATTTTAAAGTTTTTTTGCGATGTTCTGTGACACAATGACGCTTGTTAGCGCGATGTGAATCATTTTGTAACGCGCGATACAAATTCGAAATTCATGCGCCTTATTACAACAGACATATTCGTGATAGAAAACTCGCTATTTCCTCGTGTCTTTTTCTACTTTCCGACACGTAGTCACAATTCGATATCGAAGCGGACTCGTGCTGCATAAAATGGATTGCACTTCGATCGTATATTTTCCAAAAGAAGAAAGATAATCTTGGAATTACCGTGCCAACTCGTTTATTTCATTTTTCTTTATCTCTCTCTCTCTCTTAAATCTAATATAATATACGACATCATAATTAACATAAAAAATCTAACATAATTTATATGAGGACCACAATTACCGTAATTAACGGAAAATTAATGTAATTGCGTGAGAAATTTGACAACGTTATTTACAATATCTCTGTACATTTGGTATATTACTAATTCAAGCTGATTTTACGTCGCTTCCTTGGATGAGCATTATTGTTTTGGCGCTTTATTGAATGGAATTCAGTTCTGTGAAATTCATCAGTATTCTTGGCATGCGTATCAGCATTTACGGATCTATTTGAATAATTAAACAAATTGGAACACGCCTCTGTTAACTGCAATTTGCCGGTTATTTTAAAGAAATTAAAACGAAATTACATACTGCAAATTAGAAAGACGGTTAGACGTGCGAAGATGACGTCGCGATTATCCTTGCGATTATAATCAATTAATACTTGGCCAGAGTTCTAAAGAAAATTACAATTGATCTTTTTATTTCAACACTCCTTATATTAGTGATTAAAATTAATTTAACGAGAGGAAATTTTTAATATTGCTCTTTACTTCCCTTATTTATGAAACGTTAATTGCATTATTAAAAATATTTGTATTAAATATCAATTATCAGATTTAACATTTATACTTCTAGATATATTCGTCACAAAAAATGTTATCTTTAAATATAAATTTAATTAGTTACAGTTTTTTAATTTCTTTTTGTTCGTGGAAAGAAACGTTTTTACACAATACTGTAATATTTCTCTTAACACATAGTGAGTTTAAGTAGACAAGGACGAACACATACAACGTGTATAAAAAAAAAGTGATAATTAACTGAGTTTAAAAAAAAGTGGTTTCCACACATTTTGTGGCGGCGCGCTTCATTGTTTTCTTTCGCGAAATTTCCCACACGAGATATAGGAAGGGTTTCCGCAACATTAGTCATTCAAAAACCGTAAAAAAAGAGCAAAATGAACGAGCCTGATCCTTGCCTGCCTCTCATCTTGCCGCCGAGGTATAGACTTCGCGACCTCATCTTAGGCGATTATGCTTTCAACGATGACGGCGAACGGTGAGTACACGTTTACACAATCTACAAATCCGTCGAAACATCGACGCTGACCGAGAAAAAAGATTCTAACATATTTTCGCTAACAAAAATTTAATCAAATTGCGTATTACAAGACACAACGATTTTTATCCGTGAGGATCTCGTTAACCTAGGCAGAGTACAGAAAAGCCAAAAGACGTTTTAAAAATGTTTAAAATATAATAAGACGTTTTTAAATCTTTTAGAGACATGTGCTGTCTGAGAAAATTCACGACGTCGTCGTGTCAAGATTGCGCAAAATAAGTGGAATTTATAATAACGATATTTTGAATGATATGATACGCCGTAAGAAATATCTTGCTCGAGATTATGATATATGCGGCATCTCATGATATAAATTTCAGAGAAGATCGTATTCTCTTCTCTTTAATACAGGTCATATATGTAAATATTTTAAAGTGCGGCGCACATATACATAAATTCCAATATGATATTGTAATAAAGTTTCCGTAAATACTTGAAGATTTCTAGCTTTATCATCTCTCTTGTTTTCGGTGCGTAAAACGTAATTCACGAATAAAATATAATATGCAGAAAATTTTATCGTGATGTTTTGTTTTTATTCGTGTTTCGTCACGTTTGTATTTTATCTAAAAAAAACTAACAAAAGATTCATTTTTCTATTATGAGAAATATTTTTCTTGCTATAGTTGCTTCAATCGTCGAACAAGATTGTTACTTATTGTTTGTCAGTTTATTGAGTTTTGTAGCACTTAAAAAAAAAACTACACGCGTTGTGTTTAAAAGTTAGATAAATTTAATTTTAACGAGCGCATTTATATGGCAACGCGTTACGTAACAAATAAAAATATTATGCATGAAGTGAACTAAAATGTTCATGAAACGTCGGTATAAAAGTGACACTAACGCGGTTCAAACTCGAAAAACATCTTCAAACAAAAATATGTAAAAGTGATTTGCACTTTTCGGTACTTACAGAAGTGCTTTTGCAAAGAGGATGCCAAATGTGATTTCATCAATCAGGTTTCCCGTCCCTTTCGCGTATATTTGCGCTCGCGCTACTTCATATTTAGATACAATATATTCCAAATATTCAATAAAAACGTACGATATATAAAACATTTCTCTTTTTTGTGTATATTTCCCGTGTATTTTCCGAAAATGTTCCCTTTCTGATATTTTTATAGGCGAAGTTGCTTGTAAACTCGATTTTTCGAGCTTTGCATTGATGAGATGTATTTATTGAATTCCGGTGAAGTGTCCTATAGAAAGTCATTCAAATATAACTGCGTGAAACAACGTTAAAACCACTTGGCTTTTTGCACATTTCTTTCTTTTTTAGCAAACGTACGTGATCTACCAGAATAAATACACCAATGTTCTCGTTTCTATCAAACTTTTCGCTGGTGTTAGTAAAATGTAATTATGATATGTTAACGGTTTATAACAAGACAAGCGCCTAAAAGCGAAATCGATAGAGACAAAAGAAGATACTAGGTGATGAAGGTAATAACGTACATATCTTCGATTGACCTCGCACACTGTGTAGCGACTATATATTGTGTTCCCAAATATGGAACGTAATTTTTTTTTTTTATCGCAGTCAATTGAAATCATAAACTATTACAGACATCTGAAGATTATGTTCATTATATACAGTACGTTATATGGTCTGAAAAATCGCGCGATCTCTTCTACTTTAAAGTCTTAATGAATTTTAAAATTTTTTATACACGTTGATTTTCTTTTTATCAAAAGAGCACAAAGAAACTTTAAGAAGTAAACTTTTCAATGTGGTTATATACAGATTCTTTTAGCAATTACTTTGGCTTGCGAGATAATTAGAAAGTCAGAGAATCAAACGGTTTTACTGCGGCTTTAATGTATAAGCAATTTTTATTCATTGTCTATATATTTTTATAGAACACATGTGCGCTTTGTCTAACATTTATTACAATTAATTATTTTGTATAATTAATCTAATAAACCCGTTATTACATACAATCAACTAAGAGAAAGATCAGGCTATAAGATGGGATTAAATTTCACATGTAATAGTGACAAATATTACACACACTATGAAATATTTTAGTTGGCGACCGTTAACGCTTCGAATTATCTTCAAATAGCAAGTTTGAAAAATTAATGGTCTGAATTTTCGCTTAGTTTTAATAATTATATTTAATTATAGTTATATTTAAAATAGTTAACAATTTACTTGATATAGTTGAGATAATTTTAAACCAGTCTGTGTAATGTTAAAATTTACTTTTAATTTTCTACAAAGATTTGATGATATCTGCTAGGCAAATAAAAATTTAAGATATCGTTGTTGTCTGCGCACGCACACACATACAGTCACATTTCCTAAGACAGATTTGATAAACGCGAGAATCGAAAAAAAAAGAGACGTGCATTCATGTTGAGTGAATCAATATCATGTCGGCAACAGAACCATTACGGTTATATACACATGGCGCGCGTCTGTCACGATCCGCGACATTACAGGGGTTCTAAGTGCGGACATACGACGAGATACTTAAATCAGCGCAACAGATCGAGCGTTACAGTGTATAAATCTATATATCTTGTAAATCTTTTATCAGTCTTTTTCTTTTTGCAAAACTGGAATCCGCGACGCGAATAGTTTAAGTCAATATCTAAAGTCAGTAGCGCAGGTCTGTATCAGAAGAGACATTAACCTTTTTGAAACAAAAAACCAGTGTATGTATTCGTAGATTTTGCTTTAGTTTTTCGTTCGCTCAATAAAGATTGTTGTAATTTCTTTTAGATTTCTTAACGAACTGTAGCTTTTGTCAAATAATGGCATTGCTATTACATTTGTATATTTAAGTTCCTTAACGTAATATCGAATTTTTATGTCTCTTGTCTACGTGATAAAAACTACGTTAAACAACTTATTATATTTGACGTGAGGAAACGAGCGGATCTCGCATTTCTCTCGCGGAAACATGTAATTAGATTTTCGTGCTTATTAGAAGATCAAAGTTAAAGTGGGTTACGCGTGCGTGTGGCGCGTCACTCTTTTCCCGTGGTACATTTATCCGCCGCGTTCTGGCAGAGAAACACCGGTTAAAATCTCACTGCGGGCGGTTTGACCTGCTTTCAGGGAGATAGTATTTTCTCCTTGTCGGAAGTGCAAGTGCAATACACAACTTCCTCTTCTCTATATAGTTTTGCCGTCGAGAGTTACAGTCGCGATTAGACTGAACTATTCGCGATATATCGGATAGACATCGGCGCGCGACGCGCGTTTCTCCGTTTTACGTGAAAATAATAGCAAATCGCTTCTCGTTGTTACTGCCCACGCATTGCTACGAAAGTGACGGTTATGATTCCTGTAATTTACGATTTCGCGTGATTGAGTAAATAATTAAAATAATTTTTCAAATCTGATTTCGCGAAGTGCTCGAAAGAATCTTGAGAGATTAACAAATTAATTTCTAGTTGCTCGTTACGTATAAAACTGTGAAAAAGTATTGAGTTCATCATTTCTTAAATCGATATTTTTTTTAATACTATTGATATTTCGACGCTACTTTGTAGAAAACTCTCTCTATTAATAACGCGAGTCTGCATAATAAAATGTGTACAAATGAATTATCTCTTCTGTGTGGGGTTCATATTTATGTTCCAGTTTTAGTTTCTCACGATGGACGCAGACTTTGTGCTTGTTTTACATTTTCTCTCCGTTTATTTGCTTAGACATTAGAAGGTTTATTACGTTTCCGGCGTTGCTATCGAAAAAAAGTAGCAACAATTTGTCTTCCGTTGTATTACTTCTTTTTTTTCCGTGTCTAGTAATTTCTATCTCAGGATTACGTAATTTAAGTTTAATTCAGTTATCAAGAAGAGATGATTTTCATCGTATCCACTTCTGAATATTTTAAATGAGAATTTTACTTATTCAAGTCGTCGAATAATATTTGCTATTTTGTATAGAATATAGATATATTTATAAAATGTATATAATATAAATATATTTCTACGCACATGCATGTTAATCTTTATTTGTTTCGGCAAGTGTTCGTGAAAAATTTATGAAACGTTACGCATAAAACAAAACCAATAATGCTTTACTATTTGCGGCAATATTTACAATATTGTTAAATAGTATTTTGTTTTTATTTATTGTTTTGTACATATACACGACGAACAAATTATTTCAATTTACGAAACCTTATTTATACAACGGAGTCGCTCGCTCGAACGGTCAAATACACGCGAAATAAAGTATCAGAAGGATAAAGGATTAAAAGAAAATTGGAACGAAATGAGAGATAATGAAATGAGGATATTTCAGATATTATATGAAATTATTGTACATATCACGATTACGCTGTGTTGGTTTTGTGAGTAAAAAATTAATGAAAAGAAAAGAAGTCTCAATCAGAAATCTTACACAATTAATGTTATGGCTCTTAAATATATGGAAAATCGTCGTGGGTTTATGCTCACGTAGAGGGCAAAGAAGACACTTGACACGATTAATATCGATCAGCGTTTCTATTTTTGTTGTTTCCTTCGGGTTGGAGTCTCTTCTCTCGCTCGAGTATGGAAAAGCTTTGCGCAGCTTCCGTATGTGTGTGTGTGTGTGTGTGTGCCGTTTCGTGTATATTGTTTCTTCTCTTTTGTATATTCGGCGCGCAATATTTTTTCTCTGAAATCTTATTCGGTCGTGTCTCCGTCAATGCTCTATCATCGAAATTGCATCATATTAATTTGATCTCGCGTTCGTTTACTTTCCCGAGCTTTTAATTGTCGCGATAATAACTCATTGTTTTACAATATCGACGTCATTGTTGTATAACTTCATCGTCCGTAATATATGTGTTATGGATTAAAGTTCATTTGTGTGTAATATCATCGGACGTCAACAAGACAGAGAGAACGGATGTTGGGCGACTTTGGGATCGATATTACCGTAGAGCCCTTTGCTTCCTCCTGTACTTCGTTCCCGAACGATCATAATTTTCTACGACGCGAATTGAGATGGGTGTATCCTTAACAGCTGTATCCGACGAGGGTTTGGTAATTATCGTCCATTAAAACGCATCATCTTAATAATCCTGTCAGTGTTTTGATCGAATCGACGCACTTACCACATCTCATTTCTTCGTCATGCGTCTCTTTCTCTCGTTTCACAATCAACCGGTATTAACGCATTATTAACGAGCGTATTAAAAAAAAAAAAAACGCGAGGTTAAAACGTTCTTCGAGTAATTTTCTTACGCACATTGTGCTTACGTAATTACATTTTCTTGAAAACAATAGATAATATTTCTCTCATTTACTGTTCTCTCTCTCTCATTAATTAGCATTGCTCGCCCGAGCAACGTTGCGTATTACAAAAAATTTCAACGGCATATAGAAAGAGAAAGAGAAAAACGACAGTAATTGAGTTCTTATAATCAAACCGTGTTTCTGTGAAAGAACGCCGTACAACAAACCGTACGGTAAAGAAAACTAATTTATACATCCCTTTATCTTTAATAATTAAGGAGTTAATTAAGAACGTGAAGTTGAGAAATGTTGTCGAAGATTGTTCACATCTCTTCTTTCTACGCAATTACGTGGACTGTGTTCACAAAACGCTTTTTTGTTTTTACAAGAAATAAAAATATTATTTAGATTCTACGAGAGAGATGTCCCAGATAAAACAAAAAAATACTTAAAAGTTTTTATGATCGGCAAAACAAACAGAACGAATACACTTACTGGCAACAACTGAAGAATTTATGCTCTCGCGAGCGTGCTTTCCTGTTCTTTGTGAAGTGCATCACTAATTCATCAATTAATTTAGCGGTTCTATCGAAGTGTAGAGTAGACAACAGAATCTAGGTCAAAAAATTAAGATTTTATTTAACTATTGCGAACAACTATTTGCATTTACAAGATGGTTTCCAATTATTTGAGCCGCTAATCGCAATTATTTCGCAATAAAAGTGTCGCGTCGAAATAGGTTGCAATGTTTTTTAATGTTAATTAACACATGTTATTAAATTAACAGAACCTACGTGTACGTTACAGTAGAAATAATCTGATTATGTTGCAAGTGCTAATTAGTTTTTTTTATAATAATCTATAACAATGTCACTTTTTATGAAGTTGATGGTCTTTCTCTACCTCTCTTTTTCTTCTTTATGTGTATATCTTATTAATTAAATATGAAACGTGCACGCGCGTGCCTCTAAGAGTGTAAGTATTGCACTTTACTTAAAAGCAACGTTCTTTTGAGTAAAGTGACACACACGTGTATCATCAATATATTTCGCGAAAGGCAATACTCTCTCTCTCTCTCTCATTCGAGAAGAACTTTGATAGTTGAAATATCTAAAAGTATTCGAGCGTGACACATGGCTCTATCGCGATAATTACTTTACTGACTCGATAAAGACGCTCTTTCACGCGGAAAGCTTTAAAACTATCTTGATTTTTTTTTATGGACTTTTTTCTAAGTTTATTTGAAGTATAAATGCTGTCATCATCATATTTTTTCATTGCCGTTGTGACTAAAAGATTAATATGAAATTTGTATATTTTGAAATATCTTTAAATTATCTTAATCTCTAGTTAGTTTTGTTAAATATTAAATTTCGTTTGTTTTACACGCGCGCTTATTAATTGACATAACATTTAGCGATTATTTGACGTGTTTGATCAAACAAACACGCATAATTCGGTAAATTGCGCGTTGCGCATCAGATGTTAATTTTTCACAAAACCGACTAATGTTTTCAATGATTTTTTTTATTACCAAAATTATTAACATGCAAATAAATTGAATTTTGAAGCGGTGAAAATTACCTCGTCATTTTGTCTACTTAATGTCACGCGTAATTACGTCACGAATAATAATAATTGTCCACACTAGTGCAAATTTATTTTAAATTATACTTTATACGGGATAGTTTCTACATTCTAGATTAGTCTATTTATATCGTATAAAATAAAGTATAACAATTATTTAAAATTTTAAATTTAGAAAAAAGTTTTGACGTCCAGAGAGTTTGGTTTTGCATAGCACGTATTTTTAGTTTCTTTATCTTTTTATTTTTTTGTTTTATTAACCATTGCAACGTAGATAAGGTAGAAACTTCTGGTAACGCAAAATTTTATTACTGAGAGAACTCGCGGCGCGCTATTCTAACTATACGGGTTGGCCTATTTGTGACCACTCAACAGTCTCGTACATATAGGAAGCGTGCTTAGCCTATATTCGTTTACTGTCACGTGCATAGCTATTCTCACTGAAGTTGCTGCACAAGGCGAGACATGTGCTTTGTGGGTCAACAACAGGCGCATTGTCACCCTCGTCCGACCGGAAAAGGGTCACTCTACATACAACCGGTTCTCCACTAAAGCTACCTTATCGACTGCTCAACATCCTTTGGAGCTTTTGCGTAAGCTCCGTCTTCATATCCCGCTGCGGATGCTCTCGCTGATCTACAGATTGCGCTTCTTTCCATTTCGTTATTTTCCAAATAACAGTTTGCAATTTAAAATATGAAGTACAATTATACACAATAGATTTACCATCTCTTCTCAGGGGCATTTTGTTAGTTTATGCAAATTCGTTTGTCGTACAGAGACAAGAAAAAATTAAAAGATTTTATTAGAATTAAAAACTGCTTTTTCATATTTCTTGTACTTACACATGTAAATTGTATTTATATTGCATAAAATATGTAGTTTTTAATTTTTTATAAAATGTAAAATACGTTTGTTTTGCATAATTTATATTCTAGATGCATATTTCATTGCGGTGCTACATAAAAAAACATGTCACGGGGTAGTTTCTACAAGATACTTGTAGAAGCTTCATTCCCGAGAGAATCTTTAATACAGGTTTTTTTTCACCCCAAATCCTGCATGATTTATCTTTCTTTTCGCGAAAGATAAATTTTCTTTCTGATACTCTCGAGTCTCAGAGAGAGTTTCAAAGAGCTCTAAGTGAGCTCTGTAAAAAAAATAGGTCGTATTACTTACTTTTTTTATCTCTAGATATTTTAAAGATACACGTCGATCTCATTCACTTAGAGATAATTTATAACAAACTCTCAGATAATTTATAACAAAAAGTTATGATGTTTAATATCGTATATTGTACTATATTAGCTCTATGTATATAATCTCTCTCTGCATACTGTAAAAATAGGATTAAAATGAATTAAATATAAAATTAAATACCAATTAAATATCAATTTAATATAAAAAAATCAACATTTAATTGTTAATTTTGTTCAAATTTCTTTACCAGTTTTCACTTTATATTTACGTAAATAAATCTTTCATGTATTTTGCTTGTTAAGTTTACGAACTATAAATTAAGTTACAAACTTTGATATCAAGAGATGATGTTTTGATATCCTCAAATTGCTCCCGTTATGTCACGTGAATCGTCAAAATGTATTAATGAAATTCGCGTTCGTGCTTTGGCAAGCGTCTCTCCTTCACTTGGAAAGCAGCTTACCGCTTAGAAACCGAATTAATCATGCATTGAATCTCGCTGTATGGTTCGCTTGATATAATTAAATCCTGAATAGCATCACTTGGCGTGGCGGTGCGGTAAAATTAGCAATAAGAGCTCTCAAAATTACAAGGAGGGAGAGACTGCAATTTCGCGCACAATCTACCAGAGCGCTTTACGTATATATAATATGCAAATAGCTGTCATACATAAAGTAATAGCTGTCGCGGCTAAACTAGTCTCACTCGATCACTATTACAACTTTATATTTCTTTGATATCTCGGACGTATACATCTTTCTGATGCAGGCGGACATAAACTTCTCTCCTATTTGCGCAAGTGGAGTAATCCATTCAAGTCGGAGGGAAAAGAAATAGATGTGCAGCAAAGGAACGATATATTTTCTGTGAAACGCGATACCGAGCGCGCATCTCATTTATTCGGTATTCACGCGGTGGTGTTCGCGCTATTACGCATATAGAGCTAAACGTGTACGCAAAAGCGGGCGCTTTTCAGGTAAAACCGTCGATCGATCGATTACCAATTACGTTATTTGCATGCATCGGGCTCTTCGAATTTAATCTTTTTGGTAATTTCGATACGTGCGTACAGTAGGGCAGTTTTTTTAAATCTACAATTAATTTTGCTCCAATTTAGAGAATATTTTAAAACAAGGGTAGCACGTGTTACACGTGCAAATGAGTATTTTTCTTGATTTTTTATTTTTTCTTTATTAGAAACAAGTTTTTTTTCTATACATCTTAAGAAATTTGTAGAGGAATAGACAGGAAAGAAAATTTGAGAAGGATTTTCCCACGTTCATTTAATTTTCTCTTTCATTTATCTCAAACAGTCAAGTATTACAGTTTTCAAACATGAAAATAAGTAATATAATAATAATAAACTGAAATAATTATTTTAATTTGTAGATAACACAATTTAACAGAACAATTTTTGTATCTACATGCCATTCCCTCTCGTTAAATCCTCGTTTGCATTTGTGTAACACGAGAAATATAAGATACCATTTTATTTCGCGTGTCGCAGTCTCGTTTTTTTTTCTTATTTCAAACTTTCGCATGTAACAAGTGTCGCCATACTATAAATACACGAGACTTCATTAAAATGGCGATTACGAAATTACAAAAGAGCATGAAAAGTTCCCATTAGTAATACTACACTTTTTTTCATTATACGCAAGCTCGCGAAGAAGGGAGCGCGCAATACTTGAACCACGTGGCTCATACAGAATTTAAACCCTCCGCCCGCGTTACAGCGCAAGCTCGTCACGCAAGTTTGGCTTGGCTGCGAATCGATGCTGTCTCTCTGAAAGCTACCGTCATCCCATTCATCCTCTCCGTTACTTGAAAATAGCTCAACAACGCCCCAAAACTGCGCAAACGTATCCTTATAACGGAGCGCAGGTTATTTTGGTAATTCGAGCAGAGGTGCTCAATTGAAAAATTAGTTCCGATAAATGATTTAATTAATAAACTGATTGAGACAGCTACGTTTTACGAGAAAGACCGTAGGTTGATAAAAACTTTTTTATCTGAGTGTAAAACCAACATGAAGTTTTTTTACTACGAAAAATAGAATGCAATTCCTCACAATTTTTGTGTTGGATCTCGAAAAACGAGATAACGAATGGAGAAGCTCGTGTTTCTTTTCTCTCTCTCGATAAGATACTTGCAAACAGCCCCTTGAAAATAGCCGAGAGCATCTGTCTTCTTAAAGAGGTCGATCGACGATGAAGAAGCAAGGAGCACACGATCGCCGTTGGGCAAATAAATCGCACGTGTCATCGCCATTTATCCCAGCGAGCATTCGTCACCCGGAGAAGCAATCTGCGAGGAACTCGTACACGACGGAGAGCACAGGAACGAGATGATGGGAGATCCCCGACGTATCCCGAAGTGGCGCAGTCGCCTTGACAACGGCGGCGCCACGTGCGTGTATGCGCGCCCTTTCACGACGACGACGACGACGACGATGACGACGACGACGACGACGACGACGACGGCAACAACGACAACAACGACAGACGGACAGACGGCGAAGAGAAGAGTAAGAGGACAACATCGACGAGAGCGAGCGAGACGTACAACGATAATACATTTCGCGCGCGCGAGAGAGAGAGAGAGAAAGACAGATAAAGAGAGGGTGCATGAGAGAGCGCGTTTGATGGTGCTGGCTCACTTGAGAGCGGAGGGTGGAATACGGGGGTTGGAAGGTCGGCGGTGAGGGGGTGGCGCGCGAGAGAAAACCGCTAGCATGTACCGCAGTACGGGATAGTGAGCTACGAGCTAGCCTCCTCTCTCGCAGCGAAAAAGTCACCCCATCGACAATCCAGCTATTATATCGTTTGCTCCCTTTCCGCCGCTCTACTCTTTTTATCAGATAGATCGTTAGGGAATGTTCGGGATTGCGATATATCTGTTTCTGTGTCTACTTCAGTCAGAGTGTATGTGTGTGTATGTGCGCTCGCGTGTGTGTGCATGTGTCCTGCGAGGGAACGATAGTCGTCGTTGTATTCACGCGCGATTACTCCCGAAGTTAGTCCAGGCCAGTCATCAGGGTGTGATCGAGTCGTGTTTCTTATTGTGAGTCGTCGCGACGCGCGTTCGTCGAATGTCAAGGACGATGCGGCACTTCGTCGTTTTGCTTCGCCGCGATACCCGATAGATTCACGAGCTCCTGCTGGCCGGCGGGTTAGAGACGAGACAATCCGCGAAGGTTGCGCGCGCGAGAATCACGACCGACTGTGGTCTCTCTCTGCGTGGGTTGCGGTTTCTTCGTAAGTTTCGTTTTTCAAAGAACAGAAGTGTCGCATCGATTCGACTTCGTAGCGTTCTGTGTGACACGCGCCTGACAATCCGGACAATGCAGACACCTGTTCCAGAGTGTAGTGATTCGGAGGACAACGAGGTGGATAACGATCTTTTTCCTTCTCGTAGCGACGACACGTTATCCTCGTGAGACGCTGCCACCTGTGTCGAGTGTGTGTGTGTGTTGCCTGTACTTTGTAAACGAAGGTGCTCGACAAGTTTTCGACATTCGTTTGATGAACACGTGCGAAAAATGTAAAAAACCATTCGCAAGTGTGTGAAAACCGGTAGTTTAAGTATGTCACCGTAAATTCTCAAAGAACAGCTGAGTTTAACGTATTGTATAAACGGGATTAGCGCGGAGATATACAGAATCAAATCTTCACGCTTCTACGTGATCCGAGGATTTTGTACTTCCACTCGAGGATTTCAAGTACTTGCGCGACTTGGTTGTTTTGTTGCATCTTCGAGCCGAAGTTTAAAAAACGAGCGAGTGGATGTTCACGGCCAATCTGCGATACTCCAGTGAAAATTTTTAGCGACCAGATTAGTAAACAAAATTTGATGCAGAACTGTTTTTTTGGTTGTTTAAATTAACAACCGAACAACATTTTTTCGGATTTTTTAACAAACAATACGAGCAGCGTCTATGAAATTGTCCAATTAGATGCAACATCGTGTATGTTTCTCGTGCAACACTTTTACAGACAGAAACGCGTTCTCTCGTCATTATAGAAATTTGTCGACCGTGACCTTCGGTCATTACGTGACGTCATCCAGGTCACACGGAAACGTGTTGTGCAAACGACGATATCGTGATCAATCAAATGTGTATCATCAGACGTGACACTGTATTTCTTTAGCTCCGCGAGGGATTCGAGACCTTTTTCGTCGAACGTCGTATCTAGTTCACGTGAAATAGAAGATTTATCTGGAAAGATAATACGAACGATAAGGCGGACGGTACGAACGATGTATTATCTCGTTTCGTCGCTCCGGTGCTTTGTACAAGATCATATATTGTTACTTGAAGATTCAACATTTGCAAAAGCAGTTGCATGAAAAATAAAGTCAAATAAGTGAATAAGAGCTGAGAAAAGAGACAAAAAAAAAAAATGTTGGTTCACGTTAATTATAAAATAAACGCGTCAAAAAACTCTCAACTTTAAAAGTTGCTAAATTGTTGAGTCAATCAAAACTTTCAATGTACTAGCAAAGTGCGCGTATATTAAGTTTGCACCGAGATATCATCGCGTGACATTCCGCCAGCGAAGTGCGAATCGATACAAAACGATTCCGCGAAGGAAAAAGAATCGCGGAGCACGATTTTTCTTTCGCGCAGTTGCGCGCGTAGTGCGTAAATGGTTGCATCGTTTGTATTTGCGATCAGTCACTGTTATTATTACCTAAAAACAAATATGGCACTTGATACGAGCGTCACTTGATGTAGTACGTGTGGCAAAGTTAAGCTTCTCTTTTTGTTATCGGAACTCTCGTAACAGTCGTGCAAAAATAAAACTTGTACACTTTGTACGCGCGCTCGACTGTCGTCTGAAGTTATCGTCTAACAAAAGTGAAAAAGAAATGTTTTTGATGCTCTTTCGAATAATCAAAAGTGACCGACACAAACACGTTATTTTCATAGTTTGAATAAAAAAGAAAAAATAATAAAAAACGTAGTAACAATGTAAAACTATGACACAAAGGTCACGTAAATGCGAAAAACTTGTTGAAACTTCGAATTTTGAGAAAAGTTGCTTTAATAAACAATGTGACCATGTGACTTGTTAAGAATCATTGAATGAAGCAAATATATTTAACGTTACAAAAGTTTTCAGGAATTTTTACGAATTATTGTTAACGGTGTTAGAAACATCATCTGTTGAACTAACATCAGTTGTTGCGATTTGCAATGTTAATGATGCAAAAAATGCATAATATCGCATTTGAAAGCGAAATTGTCTTCTATCGCATTCTTGAGAAAAAGAAACGAAAGAGCTCAAGCAATTTTCTCGCAAAAACTGTCGCAAAATTCTTCTAACGCAAAGCTATTTGACGGAGGAAAACATAATAGTCGGATTTGTTCGTTTGAGAACTTTTCTCGCGAGAGATATACGGAATTTATTGCCGTTCTTCCTTTGTCGAATTATTTTTGCTTTATTATTCTCAGCTAAGCGACTCGCAGTCGCCTTCTTTAACGGGAGGGAACAAAACTTTCTGTTAGATTGCAATCAGCGCGGAAACGTCTTCAAGCGATCAGTCGCGTTTGTAGTCTTGTTTTCTTGATATGCGCAACAAGCGACAGGAAATTCCCAAGAAATTAAAAACACAGACAACTCAACGAGAAGCGAGAGAACTTTGTTAATTTGTCGCATTATGCCGTACACATTTCAAGTTCAGCAGACGTGAAGATATTACGACATTAACGGCAATTCTCTGAGAGCGATTTGAATAATTGATAATGAGCTGACAGAATGCGCATTTACGCGAAATTTTACTCATGCAAAACTGTTTGCAAGAAGAAAAATGTAACATTTTAAAATCACTCCGGAAAAAAATAACACAACGCTACTAAATCACGACAAGGTGACAAACTGAGACAAGTCGAAACAATTCTAAATCCTTTATCACGAGAGCTCATCGTAATTGCACGAAAAATTCAAAATGCTCACTGAAAACTCGTCGTCATCGTTTCCTTCTTGTCGTTTCTCGAAACTTACTCATCGCGTCCGTTCAATCACTCGCAACTGTTCCTAAGAGAGATCTTTCCAATCTTCACGGTGATATGTGGTCGACGGGACGACGATGTGGCCGGACGCCGCCGGCAGATCTTGCGCGTCCCAAGAGCGCCTCAAGGTGAAGCTGCCGGCAGCAACGAAGAAGAAGAAGAGGAAGAAGAAAAAAGGCGAGACTGAGAACAAGTCGGCGTGTCATAAGTTTCTCGCCCTGTTTCATCACCGCAAGCCTCGGGATCCCCTTCGCGGATCCAGCACTGCCTCGTCTGTGCCCCTGCTCGACATGGGCGCCAGAGCATGGGACTACGAGGCACTGCCGGAACTTCAGACCTCGACGGCGGTCACGCCGACCTCTACGCCGCCCACTTCTCAGCAGAAGGCGCCCAGAGTGTACTTTCAGGCCGAAAATCTGGCGTCCACCAGGAGACGGAGCAGCAGCAAACTGCTGGCCCCGCAGCCGACCTGCAGGAGGCGCAGTCGGAGTATGAGCGCGTGGAGCGACCTGTCCAGGTCGTCCTTCAAGCTGGACGAAAGGTTGGTTGGAAACCTATTTGCTCCACTTTGCGGGTCTAATTTTTGTATTATTACAGCTTCAATTTAAAAAAAATTGCAGCTCTTGTATAACATAAGATTGTTTTTTAATTTGAGCGAGATGAATGTTTTATCTTTGTATTCGCATCTGATCACTTCTATTCTCTATTACATTTTTTGCCACACAGACAAGAGATTAATTCTCTTTAGAACGCAAGAAAATGAAATTATTCATCTTGAAACCTGAAATTATCTTGCACACTCAATTTCTCGTCGCGACATTTATCAAGGTTTACGTCGAATGCTTGCAAATATGATATTTCATTATTTTTTTTAACAATGGTTCTACTCAACAAAGTTTTATTTATTCGCAATGAAGCTTAATTTTCAATTTACGCATATTTTTTGTTATGTTTTTACTAATGTTGTTATTTCGCGAAATTGTCCTAATTGTCGTAAAAATAATCTAAAAATTTTATATATAAGAATTATATGACAAAAAGCAAATATTGTTTTTAATATTGTTTTAGTGCGCGATTATATTACTTACTTGATTTAATTTTTTTTAAATAGTTGATTTTTTTTTGTTCGATGCAATAAAGAGATCGCGTGATCTCAGTATTAAGTTTTGATATGGATAAAATAGGCAACTATGGGGACCGACTATTTTTTTTTTTTTTTAATAAAAATGTTAAAAGAGTAATGGTGGGTTAATAATACCATTACTGTCTTTTTTCATCGTCAAGCTTTGTCTCGTGAATGCATCGTAAACGAGCGTGCAACGAATAAGCTTTCAATGATCGATCATCGGTGTCGATGTCGACAACGTGTCTGCATCGTTATTTCATCGAAAACCAATATTGATTGCTACGATATGTCGAGAAATAAAACTGCGGCTGCACTTCGTGACGTGCAACATATATATATATAAATTTAGCGTAAATGCTGTGCGCATATCTGTTATAAAATTTCGTAGAAAAATGACGAATTATTACACATCTATACATGTAATATCTATTTTTCTCAAAAAAAGCTATTAAAGCAATTCTGCGCACAGTTATATGTAGAATAACAGTATTAACTGATAGAAACCAATAATATTTATTTTTTTAAATTGAAACGTATTGATTTCAGTTAAATGAAAGCAAAAATGAGAAAAACGTCGAAGAAGTTCATATGCGAGTACAAATTTCCTATTAAATCGCATACGATGAAATAATAATTCCCGATGTTTTTTAAAAATACATCGATATCGAGGAGAAATTCTATTTTAGCTGAAAAAAAAAAAAAAAAAAAAATGGAAAAATTTCAATTTTATGTTTGAAACATGAAGTATTGCTTCTCTCACTGCAGTTTCAACGAAGTCTATGCAGATTTTTTAAGTTAAATACATGACCGGATTATATTTTTTTAAATACTTTATAATTGTATTACATATTGTAAGAGACAGAGATAAAGACGAAAGATGGAACTTGCACAAATTTAACACTAATTTACATATATATTAAATGCATAGACATACATTAGATTTTAATATTAAGATAAGACGCGATAAGAAAACAAAGAGAAAGAGATATATATCTATACAAGTTAGAAAGCACATTCCGAAGAACTTTGCACGGAGAATCTGTTATCTATTCATGACTATTACGCAAATAAACTTTGCGTCCGACGTCGTAAATCGCTTAACTACCGCGTGAATCTTTTGGTCATTACATTCAAATTTGCTACAATAGCGAGCCAGAATAAATGTCTCTCATTTGGACAACACGGTGAGCAAAATTCGCAACTTTATCGGTGTGGCGCGCATTAAAACGAATGTGCGGTCATTTTGGCTTATATTTGCTTTTAACAGCAAAGTTAAAGCAAATAGGTTTACGTTGTCTTATGTGCGGTTAGCATTTCTTTTCCGGTAGAATAGATCGGGCTCCCGCGAAAATGGCAAAACTGGAGTAATTCCAAGATCTTATATTATGCATAAGCCGGACTTTGTCGGGAGTTTTATTTCACCCCAATGTTCATTTCTTTGCCCTTCACGGGGGAATTCTTCCGTTTGTTTTTTTGGAAGTTTTTTAGCTTTTAAGTGTGTCAGTTGATGAGTTTTCTAAAAATATTTCGGAGATCGAAAGAGAAGATAGAGAGGGATGTTATATTTCTTTTCTTTTTTTTTTTTTTTTGACAGCGAAGGGATCATTACGTCGCGCTTCTAGGCAACAACGGGAAGCTTGCGAGTGTTTCTTCTTGCTCTCGTCGTTAAATTAAAATGACATTTTTCGTGAGCGATGGATATTTCGTGTCAGCCTCTCTCTCTTTCTCTCTGCTTTTCATCTTCACGGTCGAACCGTTATGATAATTTCTATTAATCTAGTTCTGCACGGCTAGTCAAAGCCGCAGCTGCGCACCAGCAATCACGAGATTAAAATGAAAGTGACTTGCATTAATTTAAAAGAAAGTATTTATATATTCAAAATTAGGATATTATTTAATTACAATAAATTCACAAGCTTGAGTGTGAATTAAAGTTTTTTTTTTTAATCTGAAAGTTTAAGTAAAAAATTTCTACATTATTGCTGTTACATTGCAATTTTCTCATGACGTCTACATTTTCTTTGTTTCAGGTAAGTGCGCCTCCGCACTCTTGTGCTACTTTTATTCCGCGCCGCACGTAAGTAATTGAAATTAAATGTCATCAGCGATTATCGATACTATGACAAGCGAGTAGAATAAACCGAATTCAATTACATTCGCGTTCGGAACTCTCCGAATCGATTATCGTAAAGTTAATTTTGTGTGAGAGAAAACTATGTTTATATTCGCGAAACACACAGACTTTCACAGAACATTGCGTGAATCGGTATTTACAAGAGAGGAACATCTTTGTCGCTAGGAAGCCTCGCTTTGTGGCGAATATCGCTTTATCGCTAGTCCTCTCATCGACACCGCACTGTTTCTGTGTGGTTTTGCTTTTACGGCTAAAATTCCAATAGAAAAATATTTCGGGAGGTCACTACGAGAGCAAAATGTTTATATACTGCAGTTTTTAACAACGTAGAATATATAAATTTGCTCTCGAAAACATTTGCTCGGAAATCAAAGGGCGGACGGATTTTTTACTTACAAAACAAACAAAAGAACGATTTTATATATCCGCTCGTGAAAAGAGTTATAAAGCCGCTCGCAAACAGCGCAATAATAAAGCTTATATTTATAAAAGAGACAAGAGACATTTATTTAAGAGAAATTAATTTGAGAAAAACGTGTTCGTATTTTTTTTTGCGCTCTCTGACAGAAATGAAAAACACATATATTCGCAATAATTACAAAAAAGATTTTAAGACATATTTCAAAATCTAAAATGTATAAAGCGAGTTTGATAAATTTGTATTTCAGCAAATTAAGAATTATGTCAAAAATGAAAATAAAATTCTGAAACAATCCTGTGTGTGTTTGCAAGGAACGGGAGTATTTCTCAATTTGTTGCTATTTTTGATAGACACAAAAGTCATAGGTCTACAATCGTATTTTTTTCCACTGACGTCGGTTTTATTCTGCTTGTTATCATGAATTACCATCTACTTTCGATCCAGGCTTTTCATCTAGGATTACACATGTCTCCCGCGAAGCGTTCGCGCTCAGATTCATTTGAATCCTTCCAGTCACCTCTACGCGATATTGAGGTCAATCCAGCAATATGACAATTGCATTAAACATACACCGTCGCATGTAAATGTCGTTACGATGCAATTGAGCGCGAAAGCGACACGACGTTTGTTGAATAGACGAGAGGTGACAAAATAGAGGAATGACTTATGAACTGCTGGTTGTAAAAAAAAGGAAAAATAATTATGCGGTACGAACGAGTTGTGGCATACGAGTTGGCAAGACCCTACTCTCGCGGAAAAATAATGAACGAATTAAAAAAAAAAGAGAGAAAGATAAAAATTCATCGCAACACACGCGATAAAAGTAATTACTCTCTAAAAGTAATTCAAGTTTGTATTTCGTGTTTAATGGCCAATAAAAAAAGATAAGGTATCTCTCGTATCGGTATTGGCGTTATCAACTGCTTGATGTCTTCCCTCGTCGCGTTCTATGTTCATTCTGTCGAGTTTAATGCGGTTTCCTCCCCTCGTACCGTTTTTAAATCTGTGAAGAGCTTTGCTTAATAACATTACTTACGCGAAGTAAGTCTCGATTAGGTGCCTTAGGTCGATTATGCCGCGGATGACGAACCGTATAAATTGAACAGCCTGTTCTTCTTATACGAGTTTACACGTAAAGCTATACTCGATCATTGTGTCTTATACAAGTATGATGTGTACAAAGATATTTACTAGAAAAGTGTCTCCGACTATATGGAAGAAAAAAAATTTTATTTTTATCGCGTCGCCTGCAAGTAACAATATTTATTTCACTTGTAGCCGTCGTTCCGCTGCTTTCGTCGTACTTCGTAATCTAAAAAACGTATTTCACTGCTCGATCTCGAGTAAAGACTTTTAGCATCTTTCAATGTTTTACAGATTACTTTTTCTTTCTACATATAAAAATATAGCAGTAATTATTAAGTGAAGAAATATATTTTGCAAAATAAAAGTCTGACATTATCACGACTCCCGAGATACTCACATTCTACATTTTCGTCTATAGAAATTTCTGTCTTTCAATCACGTGGACGCAAGCATTTGTTTATTCTACAAAATATTCTTTTATGTAACTAACAGTTCTGTTCATTCAATTCGCAATTATTTTTTTCTATCTGATGAAACTCAAAGTTATTATTTCTCTCACACATATAATTAAATATTTATGCGAGATGACAATTCATCGTTTATCATCAGCTGACAGTGCGTAAGACATTATCTACGCAAAAATTGAAATTTATATCAAAAATTTTGCTGTCATCGATCATTATGAAAATTACTCACTTTGGTTGATAAAGTAGATGCCTTATGAGCTTTTTTCTGAGTTCCATATCATGATCTGATCGAGCTTTCTTTTCTACCTTACCGACTGCAAGGGAAAGCTCGATGAGCTTGCGAGAAGTTTCGCGCTAACGTCCGACGCGAGTGCAGCTTCCTCGACGAAAATTAAAGTAGTTTAACTAATGTCAGATCCGACATTTAACAATTCACGTCTGTCCTACAAAACACACTATATTTGAACACATTTGAATAACGTATTTACAATCAATCAAATATGCTAAAATCTAAAAAACAAAATCTAACAATTTTTGCAAGTCAATTGTCAAAGAGCAATGCGCTAATTTGATAAGAATTCACAAAACCGTGTAAACGTTATATAAGTGTACTTAACATGTATCATTTTTTTTGTGCAGAGTGTAAAGCTTGGCTATGATGACTCATTCCAAGAATTAATGAATATTTTATTGCTTTGTTCCATGAACTTTCCCTCTGAAAAGTCAGGGTAATCGATCTTTTCTTATTGTCTGTCGGAACTGTGTGATGTGAGGTAAAAGATTCTCTCATTCATGTATAAGCGATTCTATTAAGATGTTCTCCGTCTTATCGTGAAGGTATAATAGAAAAGATAGGGATTTCTCTGAGGTTTTAAATATATTATAAAACAATTTATATAATATATTAAGCTATAATACGTACATATAAAAAATATAAGTAAAAATAAATTTTTATATACATATATATGAAGTTATAAGAAAAGATTATTATGCAGATTGATTCATCATGATAAAATCTTTATTTTTTACCTAAGCAATTATCTCGATACCCATAGAATTCTTTACTATTTCAAAAGGTCACTGAAAAAAGACCGGATTTATTTCCGATTTATTGCGAGAGCAAAATAAATCACCGCGTTTCGCGTATATAACGGAAATGCGTTTTTCTGAGCTATCACGCCGTTGTAATTGTGTTCTCATCATTTGATGAATTTAATTCTTGGCACGACGACAATCTCATTAAAAGATTCTCTCGGTATTGTTTAAACGACTTTATTTGATTTTGATTGTGTCATAAATATCGCAGTTAATTTGACTCTAATTTGGCTTGTTTGTTCCGAGACTCGCGTAACACTTAAATCAGACACGAAATATTGTTAATTATGTTGCTCTCACTTTCTGTTTCACAGATTTTCCGAGATCTTCCATGGCTGTTTTATTTAGCGCGAGTAGATATTTTGCAAAACAAATTTTATCTCTCTATTGCGTTAACTTCTTTTTTAACATTGATTAATCGACGATGTTGCGTATTGATTTTGTCGACAAAGATGTTAAATAAATTCATCTATTTTGCGCTCGTAAGTACTAGAGAAATGCGATGTATATTTGTACAGTCGAAAAGATCTCTGTGAAAAAATTTTACAAAGTAGAAACGCCATGAAACGATAAACAAATATCGAAGAAATAATTTACGTGAATTGTTTACACACGGACTAGAGCTAAACGTTTTACGTGAGAACGCATTTAGACGTTACATGCTGTTAACCGCTTTATGTCCGCGTCATTTACAACGTTGTTTGAATACATTATTACTTCATTTTCACGTTGAATTGCCTATTTCAGTCTTTATATACGTGTTATTCCCCCAGCGGTGAAAATAGATTTAAATCACTTTTATATTATGAAAGAGGGTTACTACAGCGCTTTGAAAAGTCTCTAGCCGACACATCGAAGCAGAAATTGTGATCCTGTCATTGAATTATGTCATAAATTGATGATACTGCATCCAGCTCGATGCGATAGCAAAAACTAAAGAGAACTACCGTTGCTGGAAGATAAGAATAGAAAGACAATCACAAGAATAACAAATTTTGAAAAAATTCCACGTGTGTGAAATTTAATAAGAGACAAATCGTCCCATTTTATCGTTCCATGTGTTTTACCATGGCGTTTCTATACTACTACTTCGTAAAACTTTTTCACTGAGATCTTTTCGACTGTACAAATATACACCGCATACATATTTATCTAGTACTTACGATCGCAAAATAGCTTTAGGTAAATTTATTTATTTTTTTCCCTCTTATAAAAAACTCGATCAAAGGGGAGCAACTTTTAATTGCGTACACGTTTAACGTTTTGATTCTCTCTCTCTCTCTCTCTCTCTCTCTCTCTCTCTCTCTCTTTATCTCTTTCTCTTATTTGCAATTAACGGCAAATTTGATGATACTTGGGTAAAGAGTAAGTTATACCAGAAATAATGGAGTTGTCGAAAGAGTACGATGTGAGACCTTTGTGTGTGCGTTTTAACTTAACTAACTTTGAACTTTAAAAGTCACACGCAAACCGCGCATCATGTCGTTTAATGTTAACCGGATTATTATACAGATTTTTTCGAACACACGAGTGTTCATTGAAAGCTCTTTCGGTTTCTTTTTCATTTTCATAGAGGAGAATTACTCGCGCGCTTACTCTCATGCCCTTGCGCATCATTAACTCACTTACGGCCTTTTTTTTTTTTTTTTTTTTGAAAGCTCGTTCTTCGTTAATCTCTCCAGATGACCGCGCGTACGAAGATTTACGCGCTTTGTAATATCGCGAAAGGTCAAAGAGCGAGTTTCGGATCATAGCCTTTGGCCCCGACATAAATATGTAAGCTCTCTATATTATATAGATGTGATATATACTGCGATATCCTTTCTTTCTCCTTCTTATCCTCTTCGTCGTTGACGTATTTCCCCGGGAGATAAGTTAAGATTCTTCTGTCTATTCACCGAAAAAACGCTTCTGAGATACGTTCGTAATGGATGGTTTTTGTCCGTTCGAATTGTCTTTGTATTTAAAAAAAACGAATTGATAGAAACCGAGATCGGTTGATCGGCGATCCGAGATATCGATATACAAAGAAGGTCAGTGAGGATTTGTGCGAATCTTGGGATTATAGATAGATAGATAAAACTTCGAGAAAAAAACTTCCAAAGGCAAAGCCATGAAAGAAGATGAAGAACGGAAGAAAACCCGAGCGAAACGCGTTATAAGAAACGTGCTTAGAACAGCAAAGGGTGAAAAGGGTTCATGCGTGCGTTTATTGGAATTTAGCCGATCAAGCTTCATCGATTTGGCGAAAAGAGATGAAATTTGAGCGGTTGACTTTCTTTCGTATGACGCGTCCCGCATTTTTGATCGTTGCCACGATTACAGCCGATGAAAATAAGCGAAGCTGCCTTCGGAATTACAGTAGAATCGTAAAACAATTTCGATAGAAATTTTACTTTAAACTGTTTACATTGCGAAGATTGCTTATTTATAAAAGTAAAAAAATTGAATGTACCATACAATATAAATGTACCATAAATTTAAATTTTAAATAAGTTTAAATCAATACGATTCTACTTCAGGTATAGTGGAAATGTCTCAGTAACGCAAGACACGTCGCGTGGCGCGTTTAACTTTTATAAATATACTTAATGAAGATTTAAATTGCGATGACATTTCTCATGGAGGTACTTTGCCGATTCTTCGAGTTAAGTTGCTTATAAAAACCGTCGCCGCTATTCTCGTTGCAAGAGTGACAAAGAAGGCTTTTTAAAATAAAAGAGCCGATGTTTTTAACATTACGTTCACCTTTTTATTTACTGAAATGTAGTAAAAATTCCAAGACAGACTATAAAACGTCGACAGTATCGCGTAACAAGTAATAAATCTTATTTAAAAACTTAAATAAAAAAGAGAAAGTTTTTTCTGTGTGTTTTGAGAGGGAGAGAGAGAATAAATAATATCTATATCCACTTTACATTGTGTAAATGTAAGATGAGCAAAGATAACGATGTCATCAGTTCCGCAATTTCACAAATACACTGGGTAATATCTTCCATTCGCGATATACTCATGAGATTCGTGCGCAACAGCTATATTGATCTATCCCTGTACAACAGGCGTTTACAATTCATACATTTTACTTCTGACGCTACTACCGATCGTATGAGAGAGAGAGAGAGAGAGAGAGAGAGAGTTAACGTTTATTTTAATTTTACAAGTGATAAAAGTAATAGAAAATATTACCAAGAAAAAGTAGAAAAGAAAACAACAACAAATCACTGAATCGTTGTAAGAAAATAAAAGAATACATTTCCGATATTACTAAATTAAAATAAAATAAAATTGATGAAGAAAAATGTAAGAATAATATGAATACGGAACAGAGTTTGAATAGAATACGGTCGTGATTGTCAAAGGGCAGAGACTCAAGATGGATGAATTCGCAAATGCTTTGAGAAATGCTATGATTCTAAAAAAAAGCGTCAAAGGGATGATACGATACTAAAAAGAAAGCGCGAAATACATCAAAGAACATGCGGAGCATCGTATAAGAGTCGTGCGACACGTTTACACGACGAAAAATATAGCGTCGGAAAATCTTTATTACAAACATAAATGGCACTTCAAAACAAACACTCTTTCCTCGTATCATAAACAGTAGGATGTATCGTTCTGCGAGTTTACGCAAGAAAATTCAATTTCATTAATGTCATTTGTAGTCTTTACTATCTTTCGTGTTATCGTAAAAAATCGAATGCATATTATTATCTGCATTATTTATATTTAAGATATTTATATCAAATAAAGATAGTTTTTAAATTCTATTTGTATTGCACGTTCTATTTGTAGTGCATATAAAAGTTTACATTAAAATTCATATATATATTACACAAGCACAAAATCAAACATCATTAGTTTATCTAATGTCCGATCAATGCTTTTCTTGCCCTACTGCGTTTTCTCAAAGAGATAACGAGAAAAATTGCATTGCTCTCAATACAAAAATTTCCATTTAAATTGCACGTCATGTGTACGACAAACTATACAAAGCTGCGCAACCGTACATTTAACAGCCTTCATTCATTCGACCATCCATTTGTCCATCATAATCACGAACTGTCGATAATCCGCTCGATTTCAAGAGACAACGGAAACTGGCAGCGATTGAAAGAAAATTTAGCAAGAATAAACTGAAAGAAAAAGCCGGGCGTTGTGTTTTGTTTTTTTTTAATTGTTTTTCTTTTTTTTTTTGGGAGCGTCTGCGCCTGTGATAATGGAAACTAGCAGGCGGGTTATCGTGCGACTAACCTTTCAAACGACCGTCGACCGGCCGACTCAACCAACCAACCAACCAACCAACCAACCAACCAACCAACCAACCAACCAACCAACCAACCAACCAACCAACCAACCAACCAACCAACGAACCGACCAACCAGGAGGAGGCGCGGAAACCTTCGGGATGCCAGTCGCCTCCGAGCCGTCGTGCGGTGGAGATGCCAGCCCTCGCGTTTCACGAACATCGCCGGCGTCCGACCTCGTGCATCACCGACGTCGTCTTCACCCCCGTCGATTCGTGCCACCACCCTTCGTCGATCGGCAGTCGCCGGCACGCGAGCGCGCACGATCGGCGGCGGCGCACGCAGGTCTCTGTCGACGCGCCGGAAGAAGCGGTGGTATCACGCACGTGAGCGATTCTATGCGGAAAACCTCTCCTTCAGTGATCAACGAGCGATCGCGCGATAGCGATCGCGATAGAAGAGCGCGACGTGTGACGATATATCACTCGGGAGAAAAAGAAGAGACCGGGTCAGTCACCTCAGTGTCGCGTCTCTTGCTGTGATCTGTCGCTACTTTTGCCGGTCGCGACATTCTGACGGGTCAGGATCTCGAGAGAAAGAAAAAGAGAGAGATTATGGCACCTGACTCCTGCGACCAGGTGCTCCCGGTGACTAATCGGAGGTCCCGCGGGGAAGAGACAAGACTTCGAGGTACATCTTAGACGATCGTATCTCTTGTAAATCTCGTATGACCTTACAAATTTCCGCAATTCTTCGTCACTTGTTTTCTTTCTGTGTCAGCAAACATTTCTCACATTGTTTTTATTAATTTTCGTATCATTTGCAATCAAAACGTAAACATTTGATATTATATTTAGAGAGTTTCACGTATATTTTTGTTGTGGTAACTTTCGCGTTTTAACGATATTAGCATTTAAACGAGTTTTATTATTTAACACACTTGCTTTCGATCTTAAATGATTAAAGTTCGACTCAAATTAACGAAGTACTTAAAGAATCCTGTAGAAAAGCTCGAAATAGTTCTCCGTGCAAAAGAATTTCTAACTTCGCTCTTATTTTCGGAAACAAAACGCGCTTTTCGAAAAAGGAGATAAAGTGGCGCATTTAGATGTTAACTTTTGAATTAAAGCCTATTTATCGCGTAATTAAGTCGATCAGTCAAACTTTAACTGATAACTATTCACATTGAGAGAGCGCGGATGTGATATATTTCATTCAAATACTTTGCACGTGCGCGTGGACGCCATCTTGAGACACAGGGGTGCATCAGGGGTATCTGACGTATTCTGGTATCTTTTTTGTCCTGCAGATATTTTGCCCTTTTATAGTTTACCGTTTCTTACGCAACATCGATCATTAAAGGAAATATTGCACTTCTCGAATTTCGTTACATATATTGTAGTTTTACAATTACATCAATTGGAAAAGTTTTTTTTTTGTACAAATCATGTCGATTTAGATAGTGATAATAAAATATAAAAATTACAGAAATTGAAGCAAAATCTACATTTCCGAGAGAAACAAAATTCTTTATTTAATTTGAAGAATCTAAACGCGTCAACAGAGTTAGTTTAACATAATTATCGCGAATTTTTAATGCGCAAACATTTAAACGCAAATAGTAAACCTGTGTACGTACTTGCTAATTAAATTTTTTGCGACAAGAAAAAATCAAGCTTAGAATTTTCGTTCTCTAACGCGAAGTTACGTCTCAAGTGAGACGAAAGACTGTCGTCAACTTGTAATACTTGCTACTACTTTTTATCATGTTACATCATGTACATACATTGCACACATATACTTATATCGAACATCTTTATTTAAATTTTTTTATTCGCGCAAAATTCCCAAGAGATGCCAACTTCTGCTCGACGATATTTTCGTGGAAATTTCTCGTGGAAATTTCGCGATATGAGAGATAATTGTCATCTTTTCGAGACAAAGTAGTTAAATTTATCCTCCGTGCTACGCACGTCATGTATCTTGAGTACGCATTAGTTACGAAGCTAATTAGCAACTATAAACTAACTAGTTTATTGCGATTAACATTGTTCCCGGCACGAAAGCCTTTACGAGAACTTCGACGATGGTCATCGTAGAAATAATTCGGAATTACGTTATTGCGCTGTACATATATTTGTTCGAATAAGCAGATTTCAACGTTGCGTAGTTTCTGTAATGGTCATCCACCATGATTATTCGCATGCGTCTGTAGAGAGAGAGAGAGAGAGAGAGAATTTTAATATAAATATGCAGATTTTCTCTTCATAATAGAATAGATAGTGAGAGGCGAAATTCAATTCTTCTGGCATTTGTTTTTCGGCAAATGCTTTCATTCTTCAAAACAAGCGACTAATATTTCACGTTTCCGGGAGTTGTACGTGACTAAAAATATCTCCGAGATTTTCTTGTGTCACACAAACAGCTGCAGCCGCGAAAGATCAAGGATGTCTTTATATTTATTGAAGTTTTACCGAATTTTATATATGTAAGAGTATTGAAGTTATTATTTATAATAATAACTTTAGTTATATATAAATAATTTAATAAAATTATGTTTATGTAGTTATCTGCGCCTTGATCTTTCAACTAAAATGTATCGCAATTATTCTAAACTGTGTACATTACGTTGTCTTATCAAAATGCAATTTTTTTCTATATATACGATGATGTATTTAAACGCGCGAATCCGTAAAGACGCTCACAGCAGCGTGATCGTAATGAAACGCAGATGTCGGGGAGGAAGATTGTAGCGGGGAGGCTCGACCGGTCGAAATCAATTAGTACGATGAACGTAACGATTGGATTTGTTCCGCCAAGACGGATATACGACTCGTCCCTCGACGACGACGAAGTCCAATCACGATCGCTATATCGCAAGAACTTAATCCCAGCGATAGTGCCAATTACAGTGCGGAAAGTGAATTCCCTCAAAAAGGGTCTGTGAACTCTCGTAAAACGCGAAAAGTCTCATCCATTAACTAGTCGGTTAATTGGTCTCTCAATATAAACACCTCGAGAAAACGATTGCATCTTGTCACGTATACCAATTTGCGAATATCGAATTTGTTGTAATTGTTTGCATTTCGTCATTAAATTTAATTTTAATCAGATATATTCACACACACACACACGTAGATATTAAATGGGAAATAAAATATAATGATCTCATTTTTAATAAGCTTCGTACGCGGAAAAAAACTTATCTTAATTAAGAGATCAAATTTCGCAACGTTGATTATACGAAATGCAACGGAGTTGTATTTTCTTACGTAGCTTTTTAAAATATGTTGGAAAACTAGATTTAAACTAGAAACAATTTTATATATTCATACGTCAGCGCTCGAAATTATACTTGTAACTGCTTCTTCTCTTAGCGCTAAATCGCTCATAAATCTCGAATCAAACGTAAGTTTATGAATGAAAAATACACGCACGCTATTTGCGCAGCGCATACATTTAAAAATCCGCATGCATTTTTCATGAAATGGTAAAGTTCTGATATCAGTCTCGGTGTCGATTTTTATGCGGCAAAAGTGATTTATTCAAAAACTTGCAGTACAGCTTAGCTAATTGTAGATGAACACGTTGAGAAATTGCACGAATTGATAATTTCGCAAATGATTGCGTAATGCTGAAGACACTTGAAAACGATTGAAGATTGAAAACCTGAAAATCACTACGGAAAAAGTTAGTTGTAGATGAAGGAGAAAAAAATTACTGTTATAGAAAATATTAAAATTTTTTTTATGATACGGAAAAATCATGTCAGAAAGTCGAAGTTCACAACGCAGAGTGCCAACTTTTCAATTATCTCATTTAAAATTGTTATTTATGCAATTACTCAACAAGAAATATCTTGCACGCAATTTGCGAACATCTCCGTTTCGTGTAACTTGCAAATCGGAGCATAAACCATCGATGAAGACGATGTAACATGACGGACGCGTGGCCCAAGTTTGTACGATGCATAATTAATAGTGCACAGACCGACTTTCGCGCTGACTGGCTGTTGCAACCAAGATTAATTGAATTAAATCGAAGTTAGGCCAACACTTACTATCTCGAACTAAATGCGCTATAATGGGAATTAAAATATTCAGAAAATTCAACGTGACACCGGTCTAAACTCTTTGACACATGTCGCAAACTCGCTTTTATATAGGTAAAACGTTGATAATTCATGTTGTGACGGTTTGATTAATTAATTTATATTGCGCATCTATTTAAATAATTTATTATCGCGTAAGAAAGTAATAAACAAGAGAGACACGGTTAAAATAGAAGTTTTAACTAATTTAACTTTTTCACAAGAAAAAAAGCGAAAGATCTTATTAAAGTATAACATATTTTGTTTCGTAAAAATTCAACTTGTTATTTTACATTGGCATAGTATTCGCGTTAACATTTTATTTTCGCGTACAATAAGATTTATTTTGCGATATAAAACCCGTGCACGTGTTGCACGTGTTTCTCTGTTGTAAAGTTTATCTCTGGTGAAGTATCACTAGATAGAGAGATAACGATGTTTCTACGCTATTTCGACGTGTAACATTTGAAAAAATTGAATCGAAAAATTGATATGAATTACGTTTTAAATTGACGATACGGAAATTAAATCAAGTCAGATCGCGTCTGATTGTGTTTTTTTTCATATGCGGATATGTAGTTATCTTTAATCTTGAAATATTTGTTTTCTATGATCTCGACGGTAGTCAAAAGTGATGTCGACGTAACACACTTTAAATAAAAAAAAAAAAAAACGTTGCAATCTATTTTGTAGCGAGTTCGGAGTTTTGGAAATATTCGAAACACGTAATAATTTGCTTTCAATATGTGGTGTACATACATCTCTGTTCCTCAAAAGAATCGGCGCAAAGACAAAATTCCGTTTCAATTCGGTGAGGCAAATATTTTCGAAAGTTTATCACTTCCGAGAACTAATTTACACGAGGGGTAAAGTGCATTACAGTTTTGCAACGTTTATTCGGAAAGTTTGCGTGTTTCGAAAAGTTTCTTTTAATCACGGCGCACTCTTCGTTTTCGAACGCGCGTTACGGTGATTAGATTAGCGATGCTTCATTCTCCTCCATACCTTTCCAAATCGCGCTTTAATAAACGAAACCAATTTTTGGTGGATGTATAATTAAGCTTATTACACCATCTACTAAAAGCTTATTACACTCTCTGCTATTTAGTTTAATTCGCGAGTTAGAAGAGAACAGAGAGATTAGATTGTTGTAACGTGTTATACGTGCAGTATTGCTACATTTTGCGCGTGTGAGTATTAATTTCAATAGCAATAGTTTTTATAATTTTATAATATCAAAACCCCGTGTATAAAAAACAGTAGATGTGTAACACATCTATTGCCTTTTTGGTGGATAAAGTTTTTTGGCGAATCTTTGACGCAAGTTGGAGTTAATAAATCATTTGAGAGGCGTATATTGTACGTGAGCTTTAATTAATTACAAAGCTTGAAAATTGTTTCTTTATACGTGATTCCAGAACAAAATTAATAACGAAAATAATGACGATTAACTGTGGATATGAATATCAAAACGTCAGATTCAGCGTGTGTATAATTTATGCGACATATTTATGTATAAAAAGCAAATCTTGCACACGAGTTTTGTATATATGTTATTGTATACAACGCACACGTATGGGAAATATAATTATATTAGAAACATAATTACAAAATTTACGTGTGTGTGAATAGAATTAGATATATTTTCCATTATCAATAGCACGCAGCACTTTGTATAACTTGCAGTAATTTATTATGTATATTATTTAATTAATATACATATATAAGAGAAAGAGAGGAAAAGAGAGAGAGAGAGTAAATCAACAGGTGGAAGAGGGGAATATTAGACAAGATAAATCACAACGATCGATCTTCATTTG
The DNA here is from genome assembly GCA_014825475.1 of Pseudomyrmex flavicornis. Lineage (NCBI taxonomy): Eukaryota > Metazoa > Arthropoda > Insecta > Hymenoptera > Formicidae > Pseudomyrmex > Pseudomyrmex flavicornis. The sequence continues at coordinate 7,731 of QVNW01000934.1, read as the reverse complement.
TGTCCCAGATTCCAAAAGAACAGAAATCGTTCATCTGACGTAAATTGTATGGCAAACAGCGTTTTGAAGTATCAACATATTGACAAATTAAATAACATTGATTACTTTTATACTAAGAAAATGAGAGAAACACATAAACTTTTAATCCTGTTTTAGCCTTCCGATTAAAAACAAGCTTTGCTTTCTGGAAAAAATTTAATTAAATTTACGGTCTTCGTCAACATGAGTGAATTTTACGAAGCGCTGTATTTAAATTTCAAAGTGCGAAGAGCTTTAGCAACAGAGAGACATTACATTACAGATGTATAATGGCGGCAGTATATTGTGACTGACAATTCATTACCCCTCGGGATTTCGCAGCGTGTTTTATTAGAAAGAAAATCGGTGAAATTGCTACGCGTGATGATCGCGGCGATAAAAAAGCTCGATTGATGCAAAAATAACATTTGTTTTCGCTTCGTTGGAAATGACTCAATAAGATTCTCCACATTAATACGCGGATATCTTTTTACCTTTGACTATCAAATTCGCGAGTGATGTGGTTCCCAAAATTACCATATTTTTATTTCCGCTCTCACTTTATATTTCCAAGCTGTTGTAACTCGATACGAATATCTTGCAAGTCTTTCCGACAAATATCAACGAGGCGAAATATTTTACCGATGTTTAATTAAAAAAAACTTTAATTCTTTAAATAAATTTTAACATATTCTAATTTTAGTTCTTTAAATAAATTAAAGAACAAAAACCAGAACGCAGAAAAACATACATGTCATAAGCAAAGTAAAAAATAAAATAACTTATTTTGCAACACTGTTGTTTACATAAGTAATGTATATTTTGTAAAAAAATCTTTGATAAAAGTTAATTAAATAATAATTAGAGTGCTCTTGCGTGTAACATTTCAAAAAAGATAACGAAAAGTAAATTCGCGGAATGAAGAATATAAACGCTGTCGTTGGAAATGAAGAATGAGACGGGAAAAGACAGAAGTAACAAATTGAAAATCATCGTTGAGGACCAGAGTCGACGATAAATCAAATTGACTCGCGGATAATTAATCCGGTTTCGGTCTAAGGTAACTGCCACGCTCATTGTTCGGGCCAATAAAAGCACGACGTAAATATGGAAGCGTCGGATAAAGACGATAGAAAAGCCAAATTAATTTGACGTTAATATTCTCGACGATGGCGCGTGTTGAAATAGTAATTCGTGAAATCGTCGATTCTGATGTGTTTTTAATTTCCGAATTGAACGAACGTTTTTCACAACTTTTTTCACGCTTGAGTGAAGTCGTAAAAATCTCACGGAGTCACGTATGTACGTCGAGTATATTCTTCAACTATAATATCCCGAGAATTCGGTTGCATTTTTTGTTTTTTTGCATTATTAAAAACAAAAGGTCAGAGGGCGCGAGATAACCTGAGTACGTAGGAACGACGAACTGAAAACGCAAGATAAGTGCATGTATCGAGTTTCTTCGGTTATGTATATTCTCGCGGCAACGTCGTTGAGTAAGATGCATCAGTCGCGTTTTCGATCTACAAATGTCAATTGATAAGTTTATTTCCGAAAATTCCGGTGAAATCGGAAACTGCGTGTGTAATCGGAGAAAATATGTGCGGCGTTTGCACAGCCGCACATATCTGTACAAATAAATGCGTGAGTGATAAATGCGTATATTGATCGTCATCGTGTACAAGTTTGTTCCGAGTAAGTGAAGAAAGATGTGAAGAAAGAAAAATATTATAATTTCGCAAGACGACAGTAGCGAAAATTCGAAATAAGATCGAAATGTTTCATTAGTAAAAGAGATTTTCACACAAATGCACGTTACACGTAATAATGTTCGGATTTTACAATCTGCGATATAAAAAATTTGTGTTACAGAAAAAAATCAAATATATATGTAAAAAATTCTTTTTTATATTCTTTTTTTGGTTTTAATTAGAATTAATGAAATTTGAATTTCAGAACGCGTATGGGGTCGGCGTAAACTAAGGAGTGTCTGCCTTCTTTTTATGATATACTTAACTGTATCACATATGCACCGGTGACGCTAAAAGTGTAATTAAGCTATGACATATGAAATATTGCTTTCATTTGCAATTACGCGCTTAGAGTCACCCTAGGACATATATAATTCAGTACATGTTTAACAAATATATTAAAGTGCTCATAACAAGTTCTTAATTTGGTGCTTATATGCAAATACGTTGTCATCGTAAAGCTTAAACTTGCTACACAGATTGATATGTAACACATTAAAAAAAAGAAACAGTAGAAAAAATATATTTCCGCTAGAAATATTAATTTAATATAATGATAACGACATATAAAAGTAAATTAAACTAGATCAATTAATCGTTTATTACTAGTATATTATTATGTAAAATATCCTTTGCACATGTAATATTTTTGGAGTGGAAGTATCTTTTAATGGCTATGGAATTATTTTAATGTAAAAATTTATAATTACATTTACTGTCTCTCTTTCTCTCTCTTTTTTCTCTCTGTCTCTCTCGTACTTAAAACTGCGACTGTGAGATCAGGCAATTTTATTTTAACGTCCACGTGTGATGTTCTCTGGTACTTTAATACTTGTTAATAGATCCCTCTGTGCTTTGTGCATATGCACTTTGTCACAATTATATTCTCTTGTGTGTGAAACGCACGTGTGTTGCATTCGATCGTACAATTCGTAACGCGTACGTGAAACTGTGTATTTCCTCTTGGCACTATGTTATTTATACGCATACGGCGTAAGTAGACTGACCAAATTACGCGTTGTTGAATAATCCGTGCGTGAATTTCCAACAGGGAAGATGAATCTCCAATAGTTTTAATGATCTCGGCGAAATTGCAAATAGAATTTGTACGATCCTCTGAGCAGCTTGTGTCTCGCTTTGCGCATATTAAATTATAATAACTGGCTTTCTAGTTTTTATTAAATGAAAATAATTAAAATTAGTTTTTGTCATTTATGCAGTTTACCTTTGAAATTCAACTGAAGCTTTCTTAATTGCGTCAAAAATTGTCGAGATAAGTAAATGGAAATTCGAGAAAGAACGCAAAAAAAGAAAATTAAAATTCCGATGCTCATTTTACAAACAAGGCGAACAGCACACTGTATATTATTAGTAGTTAAATGAATAAAAGTGTTTTTATTAGTTTAAACAAATTAAATGTATTAAAATGTTTTATCTGTTTCTCAACTCAAAAGCAGACACGGTTTTCAATATCCGCATGTCTGTTATATATTGGTGTATCACCGTTTTAACTGTGGATTCTTTTGATCTATTTGTAGCATTCGAGGGTTTACGATACGCCACGCGAACTGAAGAGAAAACCTCGAGCGAAACCTAAACCCCCAAAAAACGTCAAAAATACATACGCCATCAAAAATTGACCGAGATGAAATTACTTTTTCTAGTAATTAGTGTATCGTAGAATTTACGTCTTTTGGACACGCTAAATAAAGTAACGTTATATGTCTTATCGCGTGTTGTCATCGTTATTTCGTTATACTTTACTCCCACGTTAGCTATTTCTGTCCATATGACAAAACAAACAATTGCGACTGTACACAGTAATTCCTTTGAATGATGTTTGACGTTGTGGCAAATCGATCTTTGAGGCAAGGATTCGTGCGAGTCTCACACTCAACGACTTGCGTGTCGCAAGTCGCTGACGCTATAAGCATCTCAATCTTGCCACAGTGGACGGAGAAGAACGAGGTCGGCGGAATGCCTTTGCGGGATGATACACTTTCGCTAATTGGCACTTTCGCAATCAAGCCAGCGCGTTCATGAGACTTGCCCTTGCGGTTTGCCCTTTTTCACCTTGCGCGACCCTTTTGATATTCTATCGTCATCTTGTTCGATAGCGCGCGCGCACACACACACACATACACACACACCGTTCGACTTATTACATTTACGATCGAACCCATCACGTATCCTTTCTTGCTTTCGCGGCGGCAGCGGTTGCATTCGACGTATTTCCTTTGGAAATCCGTTCGAGCACCAAAAGTTGTCGTTCTTTCGCGAGGCCGGAGACGGACAATTGTATTCGATGAACGAACCACTTCTGCTCGGAGGAAATCACCGACGGCTAACGAGCACGGAGAAAATAGGAAGAGAAATGACAAAGTGCAAAGCGAAAAGTTCGCGATCGTTTTTGCATACTCTTTGTTATTTCATGCTTGATAGAGAGATTCTGAAAAAAAAAATTCATTCCATATACTGCAACTCCGTATACACGCACAATATGATTTAATATACAACGATAAATTTAATTTATTATAAAACCTGCGCACAAAAAAACGTGATGAATGCTTCATTTCTGCAAAATTTGTCAATTAACTGTTTATTTTACGGCAATTTTACGATTTAAAAAAAAACAAGCGCGAAAACAGAAAACCGATGGATAAAGAAAAGGTCATTTTTATTTCACCAAGATTGCTAACAATTTGTTTTTTTATCTTCAAAATAAATAACAGTTTTATAGTTACCGCGAGTTATCTTGTTTGCGCGTTCTAATAATTCTCTCATTTGTGCGGGACTTGATGATTTTCTGGCAAATAATATGCATTTCGCATGCGCGTATCTTGTAACAAGTGTTTTTAGAGCGCAGCCAGCGATTTGCATGTTGCGGTAAAATTGCGGTAAAAAATCTCGAAATTTGCACCGACCAGAGTAATCGAACATTCATAACTGTGCGGCGTACAGTTTATACGGATTTGTTTACGTGTAATTCTGTCCGCTGTGATTTTTGCGAAAAATTTTACATTATAACAATTATCGCTATGAGTTTTAACGGCAACAGTGCAACAATGTTTTGCGAAATATATTTATTTGAAAACTTTATATCACGATCGTTTTCCGTTTACACGAAATGTTGTTTTATACCGTACGTAAACTTTAATTCAAAAAATTGAGACATCTTTAAATGTCAAAGAAATATTCTCTTTAATTGCGACTCGACTGTGTATCATGGTGAGACAGACGCGATTTACATAGAAATTGCGTGCGGTATACTGATCAATGATCATCGGTACGTTAAGCGTTAAAGCTATTTCTTGAAATCGCGTTCACGTTTCTTTCTGCCCGTTTATTTGAGAAATATTCTTTGAGATGGTGCGTCGAATGAGATTTGCGCTTAGATTTTACCGCTTCCCTTAGCTTCTCTCTCTCTCTCTTTCTCTGACCGACCGTGACGGCATGCAAATCAACAGCTCGAACGATGAAGTTGTAATCAAGCGATTCCGAATGACAAATCATGAATTGTGTACAAACGACGTCATTACATCACCGCGATAATTGAGTCCTCGCTTAATTCCTCGGCTAGCGAGATTGTGGCAGCTTTCGTACTTTGAAGATCCCATTATTGCTGGGATTAGGTGTACATCCGGTCGATTTGAATGTTAACTCGTGACCTACATTTTCACAGAGAGCGAGATTACGCGGCGAAAGAACCGTCCGTGTCTTCATCGACGCGATTCGTGGCGTTCTCATATAAATGCGCGGTCCCATTTAAAAGCAGCAGTTTCATTTCAACGTGTCGTTGCGTTGCGTTGCAACGATCACGGAGGTATATTTTCATAATGCGTGATATGAGTTATCTGTGACGGTAATAATAACGCGAAAGCTACCCGACTTTGAATAGAAAAATTAAATTTAAGTGAGAAAAAACGGTTCACTAACGTTATTTAAAAATATTACACGTTTAAGACACGGAGAAAGAAAGAGAGAGGAAGAGATTATATTTTGCTATCAAACGTCGGAGAAATTTCGCGAGATATTGTTTCCGCTTCGTTTAATTTATGCACGCGCGCATAGTTTCTTATTTCCGTTTCTCGCGCAATAACACCTGCGAGATCAATTTGATCTCGCTTTTGTAGCATCTCGTGTTCCGATCGTTCTCGGAGTTTGTTGGAGATAGATGGAATTAAATAAATTTTTCTCTCCGCGGCTTCTGCTCTCAGCGCCATAACATAAACAGATCTGTCCGAGCGAGAAAATGAAATCTGTTTTTGTTAGATCGGTTTTCCGAGATGGTTACTCGAGAAGTCGGGATCTAATGTCACTCGATCTTAGTTTAAACCGCTTTTCCGCGTTCCTTCAGTCAATGGTGTACTTTTTTACAACGTCTTTTGTATTTTGAATCCCAATTCATATTTCGCGTCTGAAAGTTAATCTGACGCTAACATAATTGTGCGAAGAGTATTTTACGACGTCGAATTTGCGATTCGTTTAAGAAGAAAAGTTTTCTCATTACTCCGCTTTTCTTTATTGCTTTATCTTGCCATCTTGTAGCCTCAAAGATTATTCACGACGAATCTTTGTCTGGCAATAATCGCGCGGGTGTAATTAGTGCGGCAACACTTGTGTCGTGCAAATACAAAACTCTGCATCGTAACCACATTTGACAACATTCGCAATGCAAAATATCCCGATGAACTCTCCGGCATCTCTGGCTGGACAGTTAAAGAAGTAACGAAAGAAATAATTATAACAATATTTATTTACGTAAAGTTAGAAATTAATAATCAAAAGTATATCTTAAAAAATACTTAAAATGTTGAAAATTGTTGTGACTGACAATTACATATCTAATAATTATTTTCTTAAATGTCCGGCCATTGGCATACATGTCCGATTATTAGAACATTTATCTGCTACTTTTTCTGCAACAAAAAGTAGTGTCATCATTAAAAAAAAAATGTTTGACTTCGCAAAAAGAAATATATATATAGATGTATCGTTACTGGATGCGTGCGATATCGCTTACAACTAACGGTAGTTATAGGCGTTGTTATCGTTTGCGCGACTTCAATCATTTGATCCACTCGAACACGTCGTCGACGCCGTGGTGCTTTTTTTTTTTGTTTTTACGGGAGACAACGGAATCGAATGAAAAGTCTCGCAATTAATCGGATATTTCCCCGTCATCGTTTTTTGACGCGATTTTGTCGCCGTGGAATTAGTTGGACGAGACATTAAAGAAACTGATTGTCGGCAACAGTTCAATCAGTTTGTATCAAGCAACTTGCGTTGCTTGACTTTTCGAAACAGCGAGATCAGATATACGCGCCATATAATCTAATAATCCGATTCGATTCCGCACATTCCACGTATTCTACCGCAAAAGCGCCATTTGCGATCTCTAATACGCTTTCCGCTTCGGATTTGCCAGAAGTTTAGTTAGCTCGATCGCGCGTCACTATGTGGTACAAAGCGGAAAAGGCATCATCTTTCCTTTGTACGTATTAGGTAATCAAAGGACAAGAAAATTAGGTTTGTGATTCTATCCCAGCTCTCGAATCCTTCATCGTACAGTTGTAGACTACAAACGACAAAGAGAAGCCAATTTCCTCGCTGCTTCATCGAAGAAACATAAGATTACGCTTTTTCGTTATTACAAGCAAGACAGGTTACAAAGCAAAGAAATATTTACAGATAATTAATTCTGAAAAGAAGTTTGTTTATTTTTTTTCTTTACAGACTGTACGAAGCGGGAGCTTCTACTTTGATATTTTTTCTCTTTTTTTTATAGACATAATTTCGGAAAATTGGTGTCAATCTCGTTCGGAACCCACCGGACTTGTATGTAATGATATACACACGCTGTATGTAGCAAATCACTTCATTCTGTTCTTGCGGTATAATCTGAGATTGCTCTTCGCACATCGATATATCGCATATCGATATATCGCATATCGAGATATCG
>QVNW01000933.1:0-26959 GCA_014825475.1 Pseudomyrmex flavicornis | reverse complement strand
GGAATAAGATTTTTCTATGCAAACATCATAATATCGCATATCGATATATATATCGCATATCGATATATATCGCATATCGATATATATCGATATGCAAAATAAACTGCAAGACTTCCGAAAAAGAGACGGTAACGCGCGAATAAAAATTGTTTCGTAAATTACAGCGCCCGATGTCAGCGCTGATGCTGACACCGTCTCTCGCGCGCATTAAGACAACGCCCCCGCGTTCTCGAGACCAACGTCTCGCGCGCAATTCACGGGGCAAATGTTTACAGCAACCCTCCTCCCCCGAGTATTTCATAAGCGGGTGCAATTAGAAATCTCAGACGAGAAGAATCCGTTTTATTTTGAAATCCCGTTGTATTCTTTCATTCTAAAGTGTGTCCACAATGGATGATTACACAGATCTCTCGGCGGTGCCTTACACAACGGAAAAAGGTAAGAGCAAGAGGAAAACCTGAGCTTTACGGTTTTATTTATAGCCGGACGACCCACCGTTAATCTGGAAAATCTGTAGAGTACCGTGTTGCTCGTAAATTACCGAGACATAAATTATTATTTTCCGTGCAAAGCAGGCCGACGACTGGAAACCAAATATTGCTCTTTACTTCGGGACATAAACCACCCGGACTATTCCTATAAATATTTTCGAGCCTCGAGCTCGATAATGGCATGAAAATTTTTCAAGTTGAAAGAAATAGCGGATATTCTCTTGTGTTTCGTTACTGTATAATTACATACGCTACAATTGTATACGCACGCAAACTAAAATAAGAGGATTATTTATTTGCACGTGGTTTTCCACACTAATATCGGATTTAACGGATCATTATTGTCAAAACTACGTGGGAATCGAGATAACAAGTGGATATATTTTGTACAATGTAACATCAGATTACATTATAATGGCAACATTATGCAAGTTGTAAACGAGATCGCGGTCGTTAAAGCAAACCTATCGTCGAGGCAGAAGTTGGGACGCGATGTTTTTACACAAAAAATTCGTCTGTACAGAAACGAGAATGTGTATTGTCGGTAAATATTTATTTTTTACTCCGATAATCGGATTTCGTGCTTATCGCGCAAACTTTTTTGCGACAAATACGCAACTGTCCCATCTCGCTTTTAACATCGGCATCATAACAGTTTGATGAATTTCCAAACACACACAGCAATCTGTATATTGGTAACAAAATCATTTATCAATAGGTTGAAAACAAAAACAAAACAACTTTTAAAACTGGCTGCGAGCAAATTCCGAGGAAGAAAAAAAAGGGGAAAAACGTAACAAAACCGAAGCAACGTAATAAATAAATGTAAGTGCACTTTCTTTCTCGGAGGAAATCTTTTTGTTGAAATCGAATAAGAGAAACGAGAACAACACATCCTTATTTTCTCCGGCAAAACCACTCAAAACAGTAGAAAGATTAACAGAATGTGAGTGCACATCGGAAGCCATCGGGGGAATTCTCTTGTGGATTTTATGAAACATAGACAGAAGATCGGGGAAAGGATAGTTGAATGCATCGGCAAGCATCCAGACCGGAGATACGCTACTGCATCCATAAGAAAATTGCGCGCCGGCTTATAAATATCGTATTCATGTGCATTAGCCGGGATTTCCTGTTTTTCATTCTCATATCGAATTTTCATCAAGAGCGAAGTCCGGGTATCTTGATTCGTCCCGGGGATGCCAGATAATGCCGCGTCATTAGACTAAAGGACGGCGCAACAAAGGACAGCGAGTACTACTTTGGCCGGTTGCGAGCGCGCGTTGATGCCATCTCTTCTTACTTCGTCAACCGGTATCGCGTAACACGTTTTGCGCAAGCTTGCGCGACAACAATAGCCGGTATATTCTCCATTTCCGGCTTAACGGCGCATCTCTCTCTTCCTCTCTCTGTTCTTCTTACACGGGAAGTACATTGGAGAGACTCGCGGAAGAGAAACCGCGCCAGTTTGCGAAACGGTTGAGGAAAGCGGTAATGAGAAAACTCGAGCGGAGATCAAGCGTAAATCTCATTTTTCTTGTCCGAATTGTTCTTGCGTACCGAGAAAAACAACGAAGCGAATTTGCAATCCCGTTGAAGAACTTGCGAGCATTGTTGTTCCCCGTCGCTGTGGCGACGAGCAACACATTTCAACTGACATGAATGGGACATCTTGGGTGTTTTAATATTAATATCAAAACGAGATTAGGGGAAAAATTGAGAAAAAAGTACGTAATCAGCGACGAAGAAACTTCTTCTCGAGCAATTCTAACAACAAGTGAGATAATCACTGGCTATTACACGTAACGTTTCACGTTTTTTAATAATACATAAAACCTTTCTATGTTTTAAATATCAATTTTGTCGGTTACTCCGGTATAAAGAGGAGAGTTTTGTTTTACTTTACACATAGAATATACATAAAACTACTATCTGCAGTTTTTCAATTTATTAAATCCGGGCTTTGTCTCACAAATATTCCCTTTGTCACACAGACGTGATATAAAATTATTCATAAAATATTGCGTGGTTTTCATTTGCGACGATTTACGAGTTTCGCGACCGTCTACTACGAGAGGACAGTTTTTTGGTCGCGTTTTGCAAGCAAGCACGCGCACATTGACGATTTCTCGGCGAAATTATGAAAGCCATATTACTCCGTTCATAAAACGTATGAGAATCCGTTGCGCGTAAAAATATTCGTCGGACGGTTCCCGACGTGAGCGATTTTTAAAGCGCGCGAGATCGAGCATCACACGTGTGTGTGTGTGTGTGAAGTATATGCAATGATGTTTGTGTGTGATGTGTAATATTTTATAAATTCGCAACTGTGCGTTTTTTTCGAGCACTTAAACGACGCAACTAAACGTTTACTGTGCGCTTTCAAATGTACACTCGATTACGTCAAATTATACGAATGTTTTGATGTAAAGAATGTAGGGGAAAAAAAATAAATTGTAGGAAAAACAAATAGATAAAATTGATTGTTGTAAAACAGAAGACAAAAATATTCTATAAATTTAAATATTTAAATATTTAAATATGATATAAATTTAAAAGAACATTAATGCTGCTTTTTAGAAAATTTTTGTTCAAATAAATAGAGAAAGGAAATGACAATAATTTTGGACAAGTCATGCGACGAGTATCCAACAAGCGAACGATCACGAGCTTAAACCGTAATCCCGATAGCCGCGCCACGTCTTTACAACGAGAGGATTCGATTAATGAAGACGTCGGCGGCACATTAAATTTTCACTTATAAATCCGAGGTCCGTATTTTCGTTAATGGCGTTTCACTTTTAATAATCTCCCACGGGATCTTTCTCTCGCGCGCGCGCAACCTCACTTTTAATAATCTCCCACTTTAAATTATGCCTGCGCCCGGCTGATAAAAGCTAGGAGGCATTTTTGCCATCGACCGTCATCGACGCTTTGCTCGCTTTTGCATTCTTCGTCGTCCTCCATTTTTCCCCCTCGATCCTTCCCCATTCTCGGCCCAAGCCAGCCTTTTCCTATATCCTGCTGTCTGCTCTTTTCCAATATCGGCAAGAGAGCAGCTCGTTGCACTCGACTTAATAGATTACATTGCGACGGATCGAGCCTTTCGCTCGGGATAACAACGGCGCGAAATAATTAATTAAAAAAAAAAGTGGGATCGGCGCTAAGAAGCGATATATACCGCGTCCTGTCACGGGAGCGATCTGCAAGATAAATCTCGACGAGATTGCACTGACACGTGAGCGATAACACTTTAAACGGAGATAATTTCGTATCGGCGGTGCTTTGTTTCAAAGTGCTTCATAGAGTGAAAATAAGTTCTTTCGCTTTTAAGAGACGCGTGATTCTTTAAGCGCGAAGAATATCAAAAATAGTCAGAATGAGAGTCTGATCTCAACTTTACTAATTCACGAAGATATCTTAAAGTAAAATTTTAAAATATTTCGTTCTCTGTTTATTATCGTCAAATATAAAATAAAACGGATACTATTATTCCGTACAGTCTTAGTATTGCAATTTGCAAAGATCGCCAGATCGACGACGGGAACAATAATGCATTTAATCACATGAGAGCTTCCGGCATCGCAAACGAAGTGATGCGAAATAGTCGGGGAGGGTAGGAGGGATTATTCCGGGAGAGCTTCATTCCGCATCGGTCGTCGCGCGCGAGCGTAAATAAGGCTAATTAAGGAGGATAATTCCCTGAGTGGCATCGTCCTCTCAGTAGAACAAGCAGGCGCTACGTCCGGCGCGCGTCGCCTTTCAATAATGCCGTTTACTTCGTGTGTTTTGTTCGTGTCCGGATGCCGACGAGCGACGTGTCTCCGTTGTGGTTAATGGCCGCTCGCGGAATTGGCTCTTGGAGAATGCTCTTGACTGACCCGTTTGATGTTTTGTTTGCCTGTCGAAATCTGCGTCGCTGCTCAAGTCGTTCGGGGTCAGACGGCCGTCGGGAAACTGCATCTTCGTGCCGATCGATTCGAATGGCGCGCGCGTGTCGACGTGAGAGGAATACGAAATGTGTATTTTAGCGCGCTATTTTTATTTTTTTGTTTTTTTTTTTTTTTATTCCCTTCCCGCATCCTGTTTTTATATCCTCTTGCTGCATTTTGGTAAAATATGATAGATCATGTGTGAATAATGTGTCAGTGAATAATGAACTTGGCGTGTCAGCAATGCCGGTGTGTGGTTACCTCCAGTTTTGAAAGGATACGGACAGGTGATTGATCGTCATTCATTAATATAGACTTTTCAATAACACGCGAATAACGCGCGGCGCTGCATCGTAACGCTGTTATAATTTTTTATGTTTTCTTCGATAATTTTTGTTTTAATTACAAAACAAATACTTACGCAAATGCAACCGGGTATCTTACGCGTAAATCTCTATATAAAAAAAAAAAAAAAATTTAATATGCAACCGTACAAAACTCGAAATCGCGCATAATTTACAACTTGAACGACTTTATACACTTCTTCGATGTGTTTAATTTGCTGAATCTGGGACAACGCTCGCAGTAAATTTCGCGACAAACGAAGACTTAGAAGCGGACTAATTCGATCCGCCCGTCTATTCGACGACAATCCCGAAGAAACGAGTGCCAATTATACCCGGCTGGCCTTTCGTCGGTCACAGTAAATACAGATAAAGGTAATTGAAAGCAATCGTTTGCTGCGCGAGCTGTTGTTCTTCCGTCCGCTGGATCGGAGACAAAGAATCCGGCCCCCGGCTTGTTCCCCCGCCGGCCATTGTTGTTAATTCCAGGCATGTCTCGTTTCATACAAACAAAACGAGTAGGTGCACTCCTGATGGAAAACTTTTCCGCAAAATTCTCGATTTTTTTTTACGTGTTTCTCTTTTGACAGGAAAATTGTCTTTCCTTTCTCTTATAATCGCGGTTATATTAATAGTTTTGTTTTTTTTTTGTTATTACGATTGTTATTACAATTGTTTCAATTTTTTTACATACCGCAACGTCAATATTACTATGTTTCCTGTCACTAAATCGACATGGTTTTCGTTTCGCATTCGACTGACGTCTACAGATACTGGGAATCGGGATATTGGCGGTACGGGAGAGTAACGGACAGGATCCTTCGTCCACTGAGCAAACCCTAGGACAGAAGCTCGTAATCGAAAGACGTTTCTGGCGGAAATCCTACGGAACGCTGTCCTTCACAAACACTCCTCTCAGAGATTAGAAGAGTGAGTTTTGTATCGACGTTGACGATCTGGGTTTTTTCTCTTTTGATAAATTTCCGTGATCATCTCAGATTGTTCTGGCTCTCTGCCGGAAAGACGTCAATCAATCTAGCGCGCAAACAACATTTAATTGAAGTCAGTTTCGAGCAACCGTTGTGCGTCGTAAAATTATTTTTGCGATCAAACAGTTTAAAGCATTTTACGCGGCAATAACTTTCAGAGTAGATTTTTATTCCGTACATCTTCTCCTCGTTCTTAGACATACGCGCCGATAAAACTTTCCGGTGCGTTAAGCCGTACGCGGCTTTTACACAACGTAGTAAGTTGTGACAAAGAAACTGCTAGTCAGCGCTCGCTCAAGGATGCAAAGTGATAAAGGCTTTCACTCACAGCCCTTTTCCCGTGTATAAGATATTATCGTTTCACGGCTGCTTTGTCACAATCACATGCCATTATCTGTCGATAAGAAAAACGATAATCTTGCCCGCCTTTTTTCCCCCCTCCCCGCCGTTTGCATATTTCCCCGAAGAAGAGTGCATTGAGATGTTCGCTAATCAGCTGCAAATGAGAATTGCGATAAATTAGATGTCGGAGAGGATGTCTCTGGTATTCGTCGAATTCTCAGTAGATTACCAGAGGCGTAATAACTTTAAGAAGATTTTTTTCTATAGAAGAGATAATGGTCCTTGAACGAATATTCGAAGGGTCAAAAATCCTCTTTATCGGAGGATTAAATGGAAGAAAATTCCGGAGAGCTGGCGGCGAACAAACCACCAAAAATTGTTAAGACGCGAAGTTACCCAGAAGATTGTAATCAGGTTATAAACTCACATTGTTACAATTTACGGACATTGCACTATGTGAAAAATAATTAGAAATTTAAAGTAACGCGATTAAAATGGAAAATTCATTTTCTTGCCGTGTTATCGGTAGATAAGAAGTTAGCAATTGTAAGTTTTGAGATAGAAGAAGAGGGTTTTCACAAATAATTAAATGTTTTCTTCTTGAGAGAAAAAGTTGAATAAGAAACAACTTAATCGCTCCACAATTTCTCTCACAGCGGTGCGATTGGAAGTAAAAACTAGCTATCGAAAATAACCGAGCAATCATCGCGAAATAAGTCGCATAGTCCGATAGAGAGAAAGAGAGAGAGACAGACAGACAGAGAGAGAGAGAGAGAGAGGAATATCCTCGTCTCATCTCTCCTTTCGGTCCCAATTAACCGCAGGCTCGCCCTCGGCGGTGTACATTTCGCGTCCTGAGAGCCGTCGGCGCCCTTCATTAAAGTGCAATTCATTCCGCTGAATATGCATCGCGGCTGATTCCGTGACATTTTCGAGAAGAGAAAGAGAGATATCGCGCTCCAGGGGAATCGCCGCGTCGGGCGATTCCACGGAACCGATTTCTTCGCGAATCTTCTTGGATCACTCGCGCCATTATCCCAATTGATGTCCCGCAATATCTCTCCCGGGGCCATTTGGAAGATTTTGTCTCGTCTGCGTGGCTTGCTCTCACACACATGCACACACGCGCGCGCACACAAATAGAGCGGAGACGAAACGCTCGTAGAGACACGTGTAGCCTCCCTCTCCTGGAAACCACCCCCTTCCGCCCATTGGCTTCGCTTCGTCTTGTCCTCTTTACTCCGCCGCTCAGGTACATCGACGTACCCTCTTGTCGCCCGCTACTATAGCCGTGTCTCCGTGTGCGCGTATCAAGCGCGGTGCCCAATAAATCCACGGTTTAATTAAACTAAGTTTAAACGGAACTCTCCCCCATCTATCCCCTTTACCGGCGCCGTCGCGCGGAGCAGTTATATGTATTACGTTCCTGATCCGCTGCTAAATCAATTATCGGAGTTACCGGCGCGATGTGAAAGGGTGTCGCCGGAATACCTTCGAGCGGCCTAGCATATTGTGAGCGGCGCGCTTTTATTTTCGAACAACTCGAAATCGTCCGCGACGAATTGGAAAAAGAGAGACAGAGAGAGAAAGAGAGAGAGAGGAGCGGTTATAGAAATAATGGTGGATTATGCTGTACGAGTGGCCGCGCGCTTTTCGAACAAAACGCGATATAAGTGGTTCCGCGTTTAATAGAACAATGAAAAGGATTATTAATTGCTACAACGCTCTCTCGATGAATATTGTATTGTATTTGGCAGTTCGAAATTCGCGCCTCCAATGTAAATCATCGTATATTTTACGTTATATTATAATAACGAAAAAGGTTTCCGCTATTTCGCGTGTAACAGCTATCGTTAACAAAAGAAGAAGGGATTGCTAAAACCACCACAAGTTTGACATTCAAGTTTGACATTCAGTGAAATTTGTTTGTTTACATGATAAAGAAATATCGTCGATTTCTTTTTTTTTTTTTTCGCGCGTCTCTTCAATACGCAACCCTAAATGCGTGCGCGCGTGTATAAATGCGGAAACTAAAGTTTATAAAACCTCGCGATCATTGCATTTTATTGAACGATAAACAATGAATCGGCAAAGAGCACTCTGTGAAAATAGGGCAAACAGTTTATTCCATTGAATTTTACGCCAGCGTGACTCGCTTTTGCTTTATTGATTTCGAGAAGCGGTAGCGTAAAACGTGCAAATTGTTAAATGGAAAAAACGGATCGGTTTACGAAATGCGCGCCTACGCCGATTTATCATTTAATACCATGGTTAAGTGGATGAAGCGTTAGCTTACGGGCAGTCGTATTTTTGACGATTAAAATGAATTCCCGCACAGATCCTCCGATATCGTTTCAAAGAAGGGTATTATATGTTTTTAAATTGTTTTTTTTCTTTTTTTTTCTTTTTTTTTTCATTTTTTTTTAATTTTAAGTCCGTGCAAAAAGCGGGTCAGCAACGTCAGTCGTCTCGTGTCTCTACGTGCAAATATGTCGGAAAATGCAAAACCGATACGCGCAATCAGATGCCAAACCCTTGTAGCGCGTATCGGGAATTCCTTCAACGGGTACACACACGCGCATCGGTGCTTTGGCGGTGCGCGGATACACGATTAAGCCTAAGCCATTCGAAGTATTTCAGATGGTACATGCGATGGGTAGGACTGCGATTAAACGGATCACTTCCGATCCATTTTACAATCAAGCCGGCGGGCGGTTCCGCCTACGAACTGAGCTTCGCTTCAGCGAGAGAAACACGACGTGTATTTCCGTCGACTTTTCTTCCCGCACGGAAGTTGTTAATTAAACAATAGGGAAACGCTCAGTCTCTAACATCGATTTCGGATCAGATTGACTTTACGATTGTAATATTATTAGAAACATTAAAGTATGTTTACTTGTGTGCACCGTAATATCGATGATTTTATTTAAGTAGTGGCGAAGTACGTAAATAAAAACAACAATTGTGGAAAAACTAATTATTTTGATTGAAATATTTTATATAGCTTTTTCACGAGACGCGGTGGTTAAACATGAAAAGGATTCGATGTAATACGCGTGTCCTGCCAAAGTCAAACCGAATCTAACCCGGAGTCTCGTTGAAGTCAAGTTTGCGACTTATTTAATTTGATATTTGCCCTCCGGCACTTATCCTTTGATCTTCGCCCAGCTGTCCGCACTCGCCAATCTACCGTCAGTCGTGTGTATGTGCATACCTATTCCCGGACGTTTGTGCCGGTTACGTGTGCGCTGCGCGCGACATACATATCATAGACATAGTGGCGGGTGGTCTGACCCGATACTCTCTACAACCACTTGGCCGAGTATGCTTGATCGGTTCATTTGCCAGCACTAAGGACGCGGCAGTCTCGGAGAGGAGAGGGAGAGAGTAACCGCTCTAGCAATCCCTCTATCCTTGCACTTGCTTCTTCTGCTGTTCCCAAGCCCTTCCGACTGCCAATTAAAGGCAGCCCTTGCGCAACCAAGACGATCGTTAGATGCATGTACGCGTATATAACGTACATACCGGGTGTGTTCTGTCTCTCGTGCGCTCTTGCGCGACATTACATATTGCTTTTTTTTGTTTAAAATATAATTCGAAAAGGGAGAGACGCGTAAAATCGCAATAAAAAGTTTAAATTTACAGAAGAGTAAAAATCATATTAAAACACTAGAACAAGAGTTGAACGCGTGTGTGGTCTAGTTTTACACGTCCGTCAATTTGACGATTATTTGAAAAAACCATTTCGGTCGTTATTATTTTTAATTTCTTTAGTGTTTAAGTAATTAATTAACCAAAAAAACCTTTCAGCGCTGCTAAAAATTTTTAACAATATTTCATACTTGTTTATTTTTTTTTTTGTTTAAATAAAAAAAACTACATTTCTTGCAAATATCAATTATGTACATTTTCGCAATACGTCATTTTGACGGGCTCGGTTGTTCCATCACCGAGTGTTAAAAAATTTTGCAGCAAAATTGTTTTTCACGAGAAAGACGGTCGAATTGGCTTACCGTGTATGTTCGAACGTGCTGCGCGAACAATCGCGCAATGTACCGTTGGCGTTCACTCCCGGGAATTTCAGGAGCAAGGGCAAAGACAAGTGGTTTAACGACCGTCTTGTTACGACGACGGTCGAGGGTGCCCAATGACGCGTTAAAGTAAGAGGGCGATTGCCCCGTTTCAAAATAATAAAATCTCCCTGATAACGATGTCATGTGCCGTCTTGCCGAGATTGCAGCTGTTGCGTGTATCCAAGCCGACGTCGCGCAATTTGATCGCGTCGGTTACGCGCGGCTCGTTGGAGATAAGCATCGATAAACCCCGATTCGAGCTACTTTCCTCGTGCATGTCAATTACAGCTTCGTTAAACGTTTTCCCTCAATTATCTCGAAACTTTACGCACGCGCACACACACAACGCCGCAATAAAACAGATTAATCGACGACACACACGCGCGTTTCGAATATACTTACATCGATCTCCGCACCGATGCACCAATTAGCATTAACTTATATCAACAAATAAACGAAGACCATTTTGTTACGATCGGAAATCGCGGTTGATTGATCGCGGCGCGCGTTAACAATTCTCCTGGCTGCGTGCGGCAGCAGCAGAAACTGTCACAGATGATTACGCGCGATCAAAATTGAACGAATGATATTAATAATGTATGTGACGCGCCATCGCCCCGGCGTACAATGCGGGGATGCGGTCGCGTTACACACCCCGCGATGCAATAATACGCGAATATGTACGCGGCGCAAAATAAACATTAAACCTCAATTGTGCGCAACGCAACTTTAATGAATTTAATGCGCATATTGATATAGGCGCTAACAATACGCACGCTAAACACCCGGATAAACACCTATAATTATGCGAACATTTACGTATAAATCGAATCCGCTTGGCGCGGGAGGAGGCAAATAATATTCTGGAAACAAACCCAATGCGATCTGACACAGATCAGATAATGTAATTGATCAACGTACGGATCAACTGAGAAATGAATTACGCGTGCGCGCGTAAAAAAAAGAACTCAACGGATTAATTAATTATTCACGCTCGGAAATTTTGCGCGCGTATCGCTCGGTTCGTGTAAAATTTGTTATGCGATCAAGAGAGAGAGAAAGAGAGGAAGAGAGCGCGCGGAAGAACAACAAATTGTCGCAACCAAACGGGGGCGAACATGCCATTTACACACAAAGACAATTATTCCATCAGGACACTTCATTATCGCTCGTGCCGCGCAAAGTGTTAATGAACCCAGAGACGTGCATTTCCTTTCGCGAAGCAGGGCAACAACGTCGAGACAATGCAAACGAATGCACAAACAGCCTCGTCTCTCTCGACGTCCGGGAAACAAACAATAACCGATTCCGAGACGCTCGTTTGTATTTGCAAACAGTTACAGGAGGAAGAAACATTTCTTGCTAACATAAACCATCTGAAATTACGCGTTTCAACGCGCGGAGAGAGCGTCTCTTGGAGATATTTTTACGTAAGGTCGCGCTTGATGTAAAATTACGAAAATTGTTTTACGATTTACTTTAAACACTGAACTCACAGTATGTGTAAACACAAGTGTGTGTAAACTCAAGAGTAGGTAACGTTATCGACGTTAATGGTTTTACAGATCGATCTCTCTCTCTATCTGTCTCTCTCTCTCTCTCTTTGCTAATGTCCAGAAATCCGAAGAACTCGTTTATGCTTCGTTAAAACATTTGCTATTAACGTCATTGCAATAAGCATAATCTTGAACAAACAACTAAGTTAAATGATGGTATTTCGCTCTCTGCGCGAGTGTTCCAAACTCGAATTTCCTCGCGAAGCGAGGATTGAACATTCGACTTTCCGTGTACCTCCGGCGCTCCAGTGGGTCGTTAAAGTTTAACGATCCGTTAATGCTTGTCGATGATAATGCCCAAAACAATTCGATGAAGTTTAACGATGTCGTAGACATTTTTTTTCGCACTCCCGATTGCCGGCGCAAAGCTCTGAAGATTAGAATCTTATCGGTCGCCAATCATCAACGGTTGATGTCGCGACTCAAACACAAAAGCAAGCGAAATCAGCAAAAATGTGCGCGCCCCATTCAATTAAAAATGATTGAGTAATCTTGCGCTGATTAAAATTGAATGCAACGACTGTAAAGTCGTCTCGCGCTTACGCGCGTGTTATAACGACGGAATTTGCATTCAATCGGGAACTTCTTTCTCTCTCCCTCTCTCTCGCTCTCTCTCTCTCGCTGTGTGCAATTTCTTTCCTGGCTTATAATAAACGCGGCAAGAATGTCCGAGCGCGTTTTTATCGCGCCGCTTATATCCTCCGCCTCGTGAAAATAACGTCGCCGTTGCGCCGCCATGAGTTCCCGTAACTGTTTGCAGTTTTACAGGTGAGCGTGTTATTGTCTCAAGACGCTGTGTTATTGTTTGCTCGCCGAGACTTTGAGAGTTCCGCCGTTACGTTTGCATTCTAACGATAAAAACGTCCTCCTTCTTCGCGAAAGAATTTCCACGCGGGCAAAGTTTTCTTTTTTTTCACGCAATTGCGATATTAATTTCTGGAGCGGAAAATTTAAAAAAAAAATCATTTTTTATCGCTTTCCGTAGTATCATCGAGCAAAAATTTTCAACGTTTCAAAACATTTCGCGCAGTATATCGTCGGCGAAAAATTTATTATACCGCCTCGAGAAAAGAATTATGTTGTGTTTCTCGACGAAGGAACTTTTTTTACACGTATTTTCTTAATCGATTTTTCCGCGCGTAGCGTGCAGTTCTACAGTTTACCCTAGTCTAGAATCTTGAAGTCTGTGTACTGTAATCTGGGATCTCTCTCCCAGTGTTTTCTGTTGTTTCGGAGCAACGCAGAGCGCACGACAACTTAACGCGGGCACAGCCTTGCTGCAGAAATTGCTGCTTTCTATATCGTTTTTCAAACCGGCAATTTTGCCGCATTAATCAACGTGATTAATTTCCGAGACTGACTTCGGTACGGAGTGACGTAGCGAGGTGTGAAGTGAATACGAAATGAAGTATAACGTCGTGCAACAATACAAATATGTTTATAAATTTTGATTAAAATAAGACGTATACTACATTGTGCCACGCGATTTTTTTCCGCTTCCGTAAGATCAAAGAAATATTCTTATTTATTAAATCACGCACGATTTATATTTTTGCGTCTCTGATGAAAAACAAATAGCTACTGGGAAAATTTAAAAAAATTGCGTTAACCGACGAGGATCCTTTTGGATCTTTAACGCGAAATTAATGGGAACGCGTCGCGCAAACGTACGTGAAAATATTACTCACCACGCGGTCATTCGGATGTTTGACGTAACAATTCAGCTCCGCTGTCTGACCGACGATGGCAGTGACATTCCGTGGCGCGATATCGTCGAATTGAGGCTTGTCCCTGGATTTTGTTTTGTTGCTTCCTGTTACCACGCTGGCGATGCTGGAACCACCTGAAAAGAAATAAAAACACATCGCTTTTAGTTACGTAACAATCGAGTATTATAAGCGCGCGCGCGCGCGCGACGTCTTTGCAAGTAAAATAAATTCCAACTGAAATATCTGCAAATCTCACACCGCGTACGGAGCAATTACACGCGCGTAAACATCGCACCGAGCTTTTGCATCTGAAGAGATCATCGAAACGAGTGACGGGACGCTCTCTGTAAACCGATGAGGTTAACAAAGCTCGGAGGAAAATCTTATCTGACGAAACACCGAGCGGTCTATATACTCCGCGCGTTAAAGTCGAAGTTAGATGAATATGGAAACTCAGTGTGCCGTACATACAAACGAGATTAAACGCGAAACCCGCTTTACATCAGAAGCTGCAGTCTGAGTGGACCGAAAGTTGCCAGGTTGCGCATACCATAGGGTAATTGTAATAAGCACTTGATTAAGCCCGAACTTCCCGAGAATTATAAAGCGTTACGCCATCACTCACAAGACACTTGTGTACAATCGCGTCTAAGTGGTTCTCACGAACCACGACTGCGTGCCGTTCGCACTAAGAAACACCCTTGTCTTCTTTGTGATTGCGCACCGGTGCGGATAATTTACGAATTTGCCACTGACGATCTTTGCGTCGCTTTCATTTGTACTTCGTATTCGCAATGGCGATGCCGAAAACTCGAAGTATAAGATTTTTGATGAATAATTTAATAAATTTATTGTTAAAATTGCGCTCATCGACGCTTATATCTCACGGAAAGATTTTTACCCTCCTTCGAATGCGACGCAGCAGTTTATTGATTAACTTCGTATTAACATCCCTTAACGTTTAATTCGCGCTGTTACGTGAACGGCATATGTGTGATGTTTAATACATTTCTGTTTATGTTAATCGTAATATCCGATTTGCAGGATGTTAATTAATATCTCACAATTGGCTGTTCTTCCCGTGCTATTGTGTAAACGTTGACTTGCACAATGTAAATTTATCTGTCAATAGTAATTTAACGTAACGTCAATCTTAGCTCACATTATATTGGTTTACACGCGATACAGAGGCAATTGGATTCTCCTTTCAGAATAGCGAATATTGTAGATTATTAATGTCATTTGAAATAACAAAAGCAATAGTTGAAAGTAATAGTTGATAATTAATGAAAGCAATAGTTGATAATTAATGAACAAGCGATCAATAAATTTGTTATTCCCTTGTTGTATTGTTCAAGTATTTCTCAGAAAAAAAAAAAAACGTATTCCGAATTAATGTACTCCGATCGTACGATAGTTATAATTTCTCTCGCGATGCGCTTCTCTCTCCAAACGCGAGTTTTGTTCAATTTATATGAATCGCTCGACTTGTGCCATTAAACCGAGGTTTCGACGATCGCGGAGAGAAAAATCGTCATTATCATAATCCCATAGGAGTAGCTGAATGCGATGGAAAAGAAAGAGAGCGGGTTGAAGAGACGTAGGGGGGGAGAGAGGAGAAGAAAGGGGGTGGCATCGGAAAGCCCAATGGTACGGGCCGCGAACACACGGGCAAGAAGAGCGAGATAGAACGCGCCCGATAAAATTTCCCATTGTATGCCGGGTAAAATGGGACTTCGGCGCGGATAGAAATTGAAATTGTTACGAGGTACATGTGGAAATTGCGGAAATCGCATGACGATGCTCAGAGCATAACGAAGGTGTGACGGGATCAAAAGATCGGGAGGGTGTAGCAAAGCGGCTGACGAGCGGCGAAATTAATTCTCACCGAGCGACTTCGCGCAGTGAAATTAATTTGTTACAGCGACGGGGTGTGTGTAACATCCCGAGAATTTTTTACTTACTTTTGACCGAAAAAAAGAAAAATACACAGAGACGAGCGAATGAGAAAGTTCATAAAGTGCGATGCAGAGAAATTTCGAAATTTTACACTCAATTCCTGCGCCGTTGAAACGAAAGAGTTTAAATTTCCATATTAACGATAAAAGATCTCGCAAATCGAACATCTTTTATTTTCTTTCGAAGAACAGTTCTATTCTTTTTTTTTATTCCCCGTTTTCCGAGTAGCTAAATTTGAAACTTACTGTAATACAGCGAACTTACATACATCTTGAAATTTTATGTATCGCGCGTACATATACAGAGAGAGGGAAAACATCTCATTTCCGTAACTACCTAGACCAGAACTTTTACATTCTTAGGCACAAGAAGTTGTTCCGCCATTGAATAAAGCATTCTCTCCCGCAACTTTCGATGAACACCGGAGAAATGAAAGCTATCGGACTACTCTCGCTGCTACTGCTCGATATACGCAAAGGAATATCCCTCTTGCGGTACGAATTCAATAAGGTTCTGCATTCCCCGCACTCCACGGCCAACAATAACTTCTTGTTATAGCCGTGGCGCGGGGAGGGGAGGGAGGTTTAAGCGAACAGCGGTCACGAGAACAATACAAGTATTGCCCATTCGCCGGATGATTTTCCAAAACTTCGTACCTTCTAGTCGCGGCACGTAATCCGAGTTGTTTGATCTGTAGGTTTAAACTCGCGGCGCGGAAAAACACCTGAAACATTTTTCCGATTCCCGATTTAAGTTTGGCTGCGCGAGCAACGTTTTGTCTTCGTTCTCTAGTACTTTATATCTTCGTACACTCTTCTATTGCAATTAATAAATCATCGTTATATTACATTTATTTAATGTGCTTTAATATACTTTAAAATATAAATGTGATGTGCGAATAATATGTGTCTTGAAAACACAAAGAAAATTACGAATTTTTGCGAGACCTTCGTCAAGAGCACCGCGTATCGCGTGTTAGCTTTCAAGCTCTCGTGCGGAATGTGTCGTCGCAAAGAGACTTTTTGCAAACGATGTGTGTGTTTTCCCAGCTCTTTAAAAATTATCTATCACGCAGAAAACGAAAATTCTTTCTTTCACGTTAATGTGAACTAATGGCCGCCGCGCGGCACGAAAAGCGAATGCACACGCTGTGATGCTGTTAATGTCAAAGCACACGCTGCACCGCTCCGGCTCGTATTTCAGCGTAGCTAAGCTGCTGCGTCGAATCTTGCTCGGCGGCGGGACAATATTTATTTGCCGTTACGATGGCGAAAAGCGGGAGCAAATGCCTGTACAAAGTGTCCCGGACCCGTTACGATACCTTCTGCCATAGTTTTCCGAGCAGTTCCCATTCCGGGTCGCACTTGGCTCGGAAAATGCGCTCGGGCGATATTTCGAAATGGATCGTATCGTCGATTTCGGCATTCGAGTGCATTGCCGAAGGGTCCGTTCTTTTCTAGCCATTTTATTCCGTTGCTCGCAATTCGTCGCGGTATACGCTCGATCGGCTCGCAGCAATATGAACGCGCATTCTCCCCCTTTTTACCTTCCATCAGATCGGGAAGCTGGATTCCGAAAAATCGACGACTCGCGAACGACGACGTCGGTGTGCGACGGCAATTGCGCGAGCTAAGTTCAAATAACGGCGATTTGGTTTTCATTTTATATTATTCTTTCCATCTTGTGTAATCATTGTGACTTGAAAAAAAAATAAAATATCTTACGAGAACGTCATTGCCTTGTTAACGTCAGTAACAAACGTAAGAGGATAATATTAAACAGTGTGATAAAAACGAAATGAGAATTCAATTCTTTTTTATCGCATCCTCTCGCGCGAATATTCTGAATTCTCTCTTTTTTCCTTTTCTCGCGGGATGTCGTAAAAGATTAAGACATCTTGACGCGAGAAGAGACGCGATGCGCGAGATCGAATTTGCAAACGCGAGCGTTAAGTTTCCACCGCGCGATGGAAACGCGCGCCCGATAACGCGGTAACGATATGGCGCGGCAACCGATCCCGTGTGCCTGTATGCCTCCTTTGGGATGGGACACGAGCGTATTCTATTAACACAACGGGGGAGTTTACACGCGGAGAGAGGCGCGGCGCGCATTCCCTCGTAAATAGAACTGAGCAAACAGATTCTCTCCGGCGCGGGCGATGACGACGCCGCAGCCATCATCGGCGCGGGCGCTTTGCCGGTTCGGCAATTTCATCAGCCGCCCGCTCGCATAACTGAAAACCGTGAAAAATGAGGACGCAGGGAAAGAGGAGAGAGCACAAAGACCTTCCGGCATTTTCCGGAAAAATGTCCGCGCGCGCGCACGCTGTGATACGCGCCGCAGCAATTTATCACTCTCAGAAACGCCGCGACATTAATAAGCGTTTCGGGTCAGACAATGAGCGGCGGAGTAATTCTGACGAGCGCGTAGCTATTCGTCTCGGAAGGATTTGTCGCCACTGGGCACAGAGAGAGAGAGAGAGAGAGAGAGAGAGAGAGAGAGAAAAGCTCTCAGTAAAATGAGATATTAACATTGCATATAAGCCCTTGAATTCTAGTGAAAAGCGCTCGAAGCACTTTACCTCTTTTCTTTTTTATTATTATTTCTTAACGTCGATATTATTCGATTCGATATAATGGATTTATCCGCTTCATCCGACAGTGTGTGGAATATCACTCGTAGTGATTTCTAAACAACATATTATAGGATCGTATTATCGCTCCCCCTTCCCCAAAAAAAACAATATCAATAACGCGTGTGTGCATCGAATATCCTGACATTATTTTGTAACTAGGACAAGAGTCGCGAGAATATTATTGCATTATTATTTCGGAGACTCTTTATTAACTTTCTCTCTTGCAAAATATTAATATACTCTTGTGTCTGGGAAATATTCGCAATAATATGTTAAAAACAAATATTACTGATATTGAAATCTAGAATATCTTTTTTCCGTACTGAGTGGCGAATAATACGGAGTGCAAACTCGTTGAATTCAATATAAAATGCGAGAAAAAAAAAACAAACAACATACAAAGCGTTACTTGATAAAATTACCGATAACATTTGCATTTTGTCGATCAATATTTGAATTTGCACCAAAGTACATAATACTATTTTTTTTTTTTTTTTTTAATACCGTGTTTGGCGAAAATAAGATTGCGAGATAAATATCTTCATTGTTACGGAGCTGTATGCTCTTTCATAAATCAAAACGCGTGCCAGAGCCGCGCGCGCGCCTCCGGTTTCGTCTAAGATAATTTAAATGCAAGTGAAACACACACACACGTAATATAATATATACTTGCATCTAGGCCTGAGATGCTTTGCCTAAACTATCTGTACGGTCGAGCGGAAAGAGCACAATGGCGAAAGCATACGGGAATCCGAATAGCGCTCGCGAGAAGTTCACAGACTACTTACTTGTTTACTCTTCGGTGAAGAAAAGAACTCGGCGAGGTCTCCGCGCGGGGAGAAATTGCCGAGTTGCATCAGATAATAGCACCAGTAATGGCGATTTTGGTATTGCGATACGTACACACTGTCGTTTCTCGCGTGCGAACACAAGGCGCGAATCGACTCGAGTTGCAATCATTAGAACCTTCGATTCCGGTTTCGCTCTTTCCTTCGTCCGGAGAGAAAAGCGATCGTATCTCTCCCGGAAATAAAAGACGAATAAAATGGAAATGTAACATCGTTGTATCATAAAACCGTGTGTATGTCATCAATGCGCACTCCCCGATTAGGTTTCTGAAAAAATGATTCACGCTCTTTCTCATTTACCCGCTTGCGTCTTACAGCGATTTCTCGGTGCGCGCGAAAGTCATTTTAAGCAGAGTAAACGTTCCAACAGATCCAATCCAACAATCCATCTAACGTAATCTCGCACATATCGGACATATATCCAATAGCAAGCTTAAACTTCACGGAGCCCATTAGCAAGTGTAACCAGAGAAGGGAAATGTTCCATCGAGCAAAGTCAGCAGTTAAATTCGCGGACGTTCAAATCTCTCACGAGGCCGTTTCCACTTTACGGCGCGATCCTTAAAGGCATCGGACTTGTCTGCGCGCGTATACACGCATAAGGGGAAATATTAGGGTCATCACAGCGGGGGTGATCGAAGAGGTTGATCTTAGCGGGGTTATACCGAGCGTTATAACACTTGACCTGTGACCAACAAGTTGGGATACGGCAAAGTCAGAAGGACAGGGAGAGAGAGAGATCGCGCGCACGCGCGCGCGCGCACATTGAAATTCGAAACCCGTAAATTTAATGCGCCGGGAATTACCTATTAAGCGCGAACAACGCCGTAATCTTGCCCGTACATCTGTTCTATCCGAGCGCGATAACGCTTATTGCGCGATAAATGACTCAGAATATTAAGGCAATAATGGCGAGCGTTGCTTGATAACTTCGGGCATAACTATTTCATTTGAATAAACGTTTATAAATCCTTTCTCCGGCAAAAGTTTAAACGATCGCGGGATTATTGAATGTAAACGACGTTGCGATTCGTTAAGATATTTTAATTGGAGAGATTTTTTCTGTGTTTTTTTTGTCGTTAAACAAACAATTAATAAAAGCATGGAAAAAAGAACAGGGATTTTCCCCGCGGATATTTTAATCGTCAATTTTATAAAATTGTTGTTATTCTAATTAGCGCGACTTTATTTAGTTTTACAAGTTTCAACGTGTTAACACGTTTCAACGTGTTTTTCCTACACATGCGATCTTTATGCTAGTGCTTTCTCATCGGAAACGGAAGATGAGCGGGCGAGACACAACGTGCAAAAAGTCTTAGACCGAATAAGAATGAGGAAACTGGACCGCGCGATTCGAGATGATGACGAGCCGAGACGAGAATGTCGAAAATACGTTCCGCGCGGCTGAAGAGAAAGACGGGGAGGTCGGGGAGGTCGAAGGAAGAAGAAGAAGAAGACTAGCCTGGAAAAGCGCAGAATCGCGAATGAAACTAGGCGAGGCCTGGTTCGAGGAAATTGCCACTCAGAAAGTTACGTAACTGAGGGGATTACAAAACTTATTGTATGGGGAGAAAACGAGGCGCCGAACGAAGTCGCGATACTGTATTCTTACGACCCGCAACGCGATCCTCATACGAAAAGAGCGCCGATACTCGCCCGCCATCTTGGATAGCCGAAATAGATCGTAGCGGAGGTGATAGGATGAGATATATAGAAAAAAAAAAAAAAAAATGATAATAGAAGTGTCGATTCGCAAGAAAATCTGTGATTGCGCAACTGTCAAGTTTTTGACGACTAATATCATTACATTTATGTTTAATTATGTGTTATCATATAAATTACTACATAAATTATATAAATTATAAAAATTATTATATATATATATACTTTTTAATATTGTCTGACAAACAAATCGAGCCACAACGTGGCAAAACAAATTTTTAAATTGGAAGAGATTCGAGTCACGTTAAAATTGACTCGATCCGGAAAGATCGAGTCCGCGAAGAATTGAGAAAGAAATCAAGCAACGTTCTTGTTCCAGAAAATTGCCACTCAGGAAGTTTATGTAACTGAAGTGATTACGAAACTTATTGCGTGGCCGGAAAAACAAGTCATCGACCAACCGCCCGCAATGCAACGCTCGTCCCCAACTCTCTTGAAATTTCATTCTTGCGTGCCATTTTGAAGCGGAACATAAGTAAGATATCTCGTATCTGCAGTATCATAATTCCCGTCGCACAGAGAGAAAGAGAGAGAGAGACGCGACGTGCAAATTACATTCGGAACAACTGACTGTACACATACACACAGAGTTGTCTCTGTCAGCTCTATACAGTAGCCGAGTAGCGTTTCCTCGAAACGAAGAAAGCAATTTCGCATAGATTACACTTGCGAGAAAACTCGATAGCGAATGCACATCGCTGTATTTCATATTCTATTCAAGAAGAAAGAAGCAACGCGCGTGCTTTCATTCTCCGAGAATTGTCATTTCATATTATGTAACGTGCTCGTACAAACAAATCGAAGCAGAGTCACTTCACTATCAAAGAGATTTATTAGTTTTCAGCTTTTTCTCTCTAGAAACGATTTTTAGATATCGAAGTTTGTGTATTAAAGTAAAGTTTTTCTAAAATTGGACAATTTTTTTCTCTTCTTCTCTCTAATTTTAATTTTTCATTATTTCGGTCTTTCCGCAACTTTAATTCGCGCGACGCCCGGTGTTCGGCTCGAAAGAAGAATTGTAAAATTCTACACTCGGCCGAAAACTTGTACGTGGCAGAACCGAATCATCGACCGATATTCGATTCCCGAGGAAACGCGACAGTCGAGTTTCCGGATCGAAGTCGTTGTGTCGCAAGTTTCCGACCGCGCGCCCTACCAGTAAGAAGAATCGACACCTCCACGTCTTCTCTCGCAAAAGTTCCAGCAGCTTCGGCCATTCCTTCGATGAAGGATGAGGACCAGCCGGCAGACGCGCCGGTCATTTGTTATTTACTGATCATTACACTTCGACGTGACTGAAATACTCGACGAGTCTTGAGACGGATTTGTGCGCGAAGATGACAACGGACGCTTCGTCATTCCGCGCGCCCTGATTTCCAAAGCTCGCTTCGCGTTTCGTCCGATCCTTATGCCACGCGGTTCGAGAAATGTGTGTTTGTTTGTTTTTTTTAAATGAGAGAATATAAATTCACAACTTGACGTGATTCGCAAACTATAGAAACAATTTCGTTATACAATTAATATGTAATTGCACGTGTAAGTAACTGCAGATTGTTGTCGACCGTTCATGAGTATTGTGAGTAATCAACATTGTATAGTAAGGGATTTAAACCGCCATAAGAAGTTCTTGCTCTAGGATCATACAGAGTCGGCACTAAGCCGGGTGCATTATTTAACTTGTTTGCGTTGCGCAACTACGTTTCCGTTTGTACGTAAAACATGCATGAACGCACAGAGGATTCTGACGACCAGCTCATGCGAAACAAAGCTTATTTACAAAGGCGATAATTAATTACATCCAGAGACACCGGACACGAAGACCAACAGTTGAATAGAGAGAGAGAGACACATACACATATGTAAGAATGTCAAATTATGTACATATTATATAATTTGATATTTTTTAAAAACCAGTTGTCTGATAAAAACAAGACGAAAACAAGAGAGAACAATTTCCAACATTCCAAATATAAAAGTTTTTCCACACGACTGTGTTATCATTGTAAGACTCTTTTTTTTTCAAAAAACCGTGCCAAAATGACCTCGTGAAATCGCTTTCGAGTTTCGCGACGGGAATTTTCGCAAAATTTTCTCGCCAGTTAAAAGAAGGCAATGGCGCGAAACGGCTCGTCTTTATAGCGAGAGAGTACACGAACAATAAAAGTTCCCTTCGAAACATACTGCCCGCACCGCGTGAGGTTGGGATGAACTTCGAACGTGAGAATATTGGCGGAAAGGGGGGCATGGAGAGAGGTTAGCAGTATATTCAGGCCCGAAGTTGCCGTGCCGGGCATTCTTCTCGTAGCGATCTTTTTTTTTCTCTCGCTCGCACGACTCCATCACGGGGCAAAGAGAGAAAGAGAAAGAGAGAGAGAGAGAGAGAGAGAAAGAGAGAGAAAGAGAGTTGACACCGGGCGCGAAGCCCCGTTAAAGCCTTCGCTTTAAAGCTTTGCAACTTGGGCGGAAAGTTCGCGTTCGAACTATCGGGAAAACCTCGCCGCAGTATAAGCCCGATCTTTCTGATATTATTATTGCTTCGGGCGCGGCTTGCACCTCACAGTGTCCTCGTTTTTCCTCTGTTCGGTCTTTTTTTACTTTTCGCTTACTTTTCGACCGCGGGGAGCTTCGACTTAAAAAAGTCGCAAGTTTCGCCTTTCGCGGAAATTACCGCATCTGCAGCACTCCCGTGACGTGTATCTTTCTGTTATAATTATGTTCACGGTGTGTGATCGAGTCTCGTTTTCGAAAGATAATTGATCAAGCGTTATTTCGAGAAATCACACTTTTTCAAATACATTCGATAAAATACTGTTCAATTCACGTTGAATAATCCCCGCTGGCTCTTTCTCGTCCGATTGCGCTATTATTATTCAATGCGCCCGCCCGGTGGCGTGTAATATTTTTTTCTTCAATCAATATTTTCAAGTTACTACACGCGCTACGAGATCCGAGTATATTTATTATTATTGTATTTATTGATTAGTGGAGCATCTCGACCAACATTTTTTTTTAGCTACCTGCAAGGACTTCTCGAGAGAAGGAGATGGCTTGAAGAATGAAGAAAACAGCATCTCTGAAGAGTTTTTTCTTACTTGAATTATATTTGATGGCCGCGCTTCTTTGAATCTGCGTTTCTTATCTCAGAAGTGTACACTTTTTCTCATTGCACACTGATATATTTCTTTAATCGAGGAAAAGAAGAAAATCGTGAAACAATAACAGTAATATCAATCAAATAATATAATTGCGTAGCCAAATTAAGAAAAATCTATCTGTAGTTACGATATCAATTAATAGATAAATATATTTTTAGTAAAATGTTGCCGTGTATATATAGTTAATTCTAATTTATTTAATCAACTCGTCAATTTCAAATAAAATTATTTATTTTTCTCTACATCACCGATTGCATTTAGCTGGCTGATTTAATGGCAGTCTGATTACCAATTATGCCGCAATTGAAATTAATATATGCTTCAGCAGATAGATCCCAATTAATTTCGCGCATTGTTTTGATTGTGTTTACAATTGTTGTCAACAACATTGTACATAAAAACAGATTATTTCACTTTACCTTTAAAAACCAACAAACTAACTGTAACCGAAAATATCGAGTTTTACCATTTTCGATATCTCACAAACGTTAAAACGCGTTTCTGTAATAATTTTCAATAAACTGACGTATCATCACGAAATAATTTAGAGCTTAGCGTTTCGAGACCTCACATCTCCGCCGTCGAATGTTATTTCCCCTCATCAGTAAGCGCAACGGCAGCGTCTTCTCTGCATCGACGCGTGCACGCGGAATGAAATCCTATTGTCACACACCCCAGAGTGTTATTGAACGTGCGAAGAAATGGCAAGCGACGACGGAGACAGAGAAGCGCAATTGTGTTTTCAATGCAATTTAAATTCAAGAGAATTTCACAGCGAAACACACACGTGCGCGCATTTACTTCCGCTTTGAACGATAATTATGAAATAAAAAGTCGCGGATATTCCGAGAGAAACTCCGCGACATGACGTCGCCAAGCGTAAAAGAGTTTTCGGATCATTTACACTGACAATTTGCGGGTATCCTCTGTCGTACATTGTTAGTCTTCCGACTTACAATGAGAGCTCACAAAATCGACCGGTTGTCGGAAAAATAAAAAATTCGCGCTCGAGTGGCCCGCGGTTCCGCTTCGGGCCGAGTGATGTTTAATGCAATCTCATCGATTCACCAAACCCCCGACATTTTTCTCGCTCGTGCGGAGCATCCGGAGGTCCGCCCTCGAAAGATTGCAGCGAAGATTCTATGAACGATGGCGGCTCGTAAAGTCGCCCGGTGCCGCGACCTCTGTGTGAGAACCGGAAGTAGCCCTCTTTCTCCCTCTCCTCGCATCGGCGTAACTATCTCGGAGTTACGGGTTACACGATGATCGTAGATCCAAGGATAAGCTGATAGAACGAAGCTGCAATCGCACGAACCCCCGTGCGCAAATCGCATTGAATATTCATTGACTAATCGATTGGAGAACACGTTTCGGAGCATATTGAACTTTACACGTAAATTTGTGTGAAATAGATTTCCGCGCTGGGTAAATTCTCGTCTCTGTAATCCGACAATGAGCCGTTCAAAGTGTTGCGCGCACAGCGCGTGATGAGGAGAAAATTTATAACACATATCATTTGTGTCGAGAAAGACGAAATTCGAATTTTTTTTTTTTTTTTTTTTTTTTTATATCGCGCTTGAAATCATTCAGAGAAAAAAAAGATCTTTCGCCAATTTGCGAAAAACCGTTCGCGGGAGAACTTTTATTCTGGAAACACGAGAAAACTGGGGATGTTACTGTAAGATGTTCGAATTGAGAGGGCGTTACGCCATTGGCTGAAAACGTACGACGAGAGAGAGAGAAAGAGAGAGAACGAAGCCATTTCTCGCGCCAGATCCAACATGATACATCGAGTCAGGGAGCGACACTCGCGCGCTTCTTGATTAGCCGCATAATGTTTTCCTCTCCCTCTCCGATAATATCGACCGATGTCGGGAAAAGGGAGGAGAGAAGACGGCGAAGGGCTCCTCCTCGTCGGAATGAGAAATGTTCTCGGACCGCGTTACCAAACGATTCCGTTGGAATGAGCTCTTTCTGATACCTCGATCCCGCGTTCCCCATATTCGAGGCTCGTTCATCGTAGAGCGCGCGCGGCTCATGAATTCCTGCGAATGCCGGTTCTTATCGCCGGGACACGTCGTTGCGCATGAAAGGCGCGCCTTTCGGAAGAAGAATGATCGTCGTTTGCGCAAAGACCGTGTGAATTGCGCCATTACATTTTGCGGAGCTTCTTCTTCGTCCGGCACGCTTCTTCATATTAACTTCTTTCGCCGCGATGCCGCATCTCTAGTGCTGATCATTTCTCATTGTTGGATACATTGCAAACAGGATTTTGCGAAATCCAGACGCGCGCGATATTGGGAAATATCGCGGCGCATTTAAACGTCAATAACTAATACATGAGGATGTGTGAGTCTTCGTTTTTGCTCTGCGTGTTATCTTTTTTCTCTCACTTCGATAAATTTCTTACACACACACACACACACAGACACACAATTTCGCAGAAGAAGATACTTCGAACGAAGCGCAAAAGTCATGTTTGTTCTGTTCGTGCCTTTTGTCATTACGAACGAGAAAACGCGCAATGGGAATGACTGCCAAAGATTTTTGAAACAAAAACAGAAGAACCGCAGAAAATGGAATGTTGACCAAAAGAGACGGACTTAAGAAATGCAACAGAGCTCAGCGAACTTTCTATGACGTCATTACATCTTAAGAGAGGGTAAAACTCGGATGGATCTTCTCGTCTTTCCAGGCGAGAAACTTCACACTTCCGTGTCACCGCGTTCTTATTGTCTTTCAGTCACGAGCGACACGCTTCTGTCTACTGGACCTAATTCCCGTCCTTCAGCCGCGTTTCGCGTTGCTCCTGTTTCCGAAAAAAGAACTGGAGAATAAAATATTTTCTTTCTCGGGTCGAGTGTTGCATTATGAGAAAAGTTCTGTTCGATAAACTCGCACATTTTTTACACTTCTCGTTCACTACTTTATTTACATCGCTATCGATAACAATCGCCAAAGGAAAAAACGCACAAATAATCGGTTTAAACTTTACGAAGAAAATGTCTTTTCCTTCTTATATTTTATTAACCTTCTGTAACCTAAATTTTTTCATGAGTATAAAAAAAATTTATGTAACGCGAAATCAGCGAATATCTGTACTTCGAGACGTTTTCCCATTTTTTCTGCGGAAGGGCCGTGTCGAGCGCTCAAAGTGTGGCGCGTACTCGTAATTTCCCGGCCGTCTTCTGTTTTTTTTTTTTT
>QVNW01000932.1:0-43416 GCA_014825475.1 Pseudomyrmex flavicornis | reverse complement strand
AAAAATCAGTGCCTTCCAGGCCGAATATCAAAATAAAACTATTTGTTACTCCTAGAGCTCGTCAAGACGCATCAAACCATGTGGTCTTAGTCGCGATTATGTAATTATTTCAAGTTTGTTGTGCTGAATGAAAAACGCATTTAAATGCAAAAATCAGTGTCTTTCCCGAGTCAAAATTTTTATGCTACTTTCACACTTTTGAAGATACTTTGCACCTATTAAGCTGACCTATATATCTGATATCTTTAATAACTATTTTAATTGGATTTTTTTGGTCCCTGGGATTTTAATGGGATTTTCTTGGTACTTTAATCGACAATGAATGAATGAAAAAAAAAGGAGTTCCGCACATTGAGGCATCATTCGAAAACTATCGACGTGTTAGATAAATCGCGAAGGTGTTTTATCGTTGGATCAGAGCCGCGGCAGTCTATTTTCGAAGGTGGAAATTCTTAGCGCCGCGCGTGTGTTGCTTTATCACCGTGAAACCGCAAGTATGTGGACGGACTTCGCGCGCATCACAATGCTTTATAATTAATAAATCACGGCGTGACTGAACTTTTATCGGCACGGTCTCCCGACCACCACCGGCGAACGTGGTTATGGATGTCGCGCTTTACAATAGCATCGGACAGGTAATCGCCATGACTGGTTCTTTGTTAGCAGCAGTTTCGGCCGAGAGACGGTCGATCGCTCAACGAGATCTCGGTTCGCATAATGCCGCGAATTCGCCGATGTCCGGGATACCGAACATCCCGAAGGGGGGGAAAGGGAAACGGAAAACCATTATATATTTACGCTCACTTGCAAGATAAACATCTCAATGACCGGACTAACGGGTGGAATAATTAAAGAAATAATATTACTAGATATAGAAATATTAATCATATCAACGTTTTAAGTATTTTTTGATATAGATTTTTATTAGTTTCTAATGTTACACATATATGAATATTTTATTATAATTGTTTATATACGTCTGTGTGCATTTTGTTTTGATCTTAAATTTACGCAGAAGAATCATGAAGTTTATAGAAAAAGATTTACATTCAAAAGTGTTTTTTTACTGTTCATTTTTTTTATGGTTTAATCTGTCGTTCGTTCAATGATCCCGTTAAAAGTTCCGCCATTGCATCGCTTTACAATCTGCAACTCTTTACGACTTGACGGAAAATAAATAAATGCTCGGGAGCGTTCCTCGAATTATCATGGATTGTATATTTTGTGGCGTTGTGCTCTCGAGAGTCGAAGACTGCAACCGTGTTGAATACAATCAGTAATGGTAATTGTAAAAACCACAGTAACTGGACATCTCGCGACTTTAAAAATTTTCCGAGTTATATCTTTCCATATATAGCCGCGCGACACGCTTTTCTTATTTTTGCATAATTCGTTTTAATTTTATGACCAACAAATTTACAGATTTTACTTGTTTATTTCGCGCTTCTGTTTTATTCTATTATTATTATTATTGATTTATCGATATTTTTTCTACATTACTTTTTTTCTTTTTAAATATTTGTCTAATTATTCAAAAGAAACTCGTTATTCCTGCATTGCTGAAAAAACGTCGAGAGCTGCGTAATATGAACAGCGCAGCGAATGAAACAAGAAGGCTATGCTCATCACGGAAGACGTTGATTGCTATTGGGTTAATTACCGGACTTAATCGACCAACGTAATTGGTTCTGCATTACATTGTATCGCATCGTTCGCGCGCTATAAGACACACTCTTTCAGTCTTCGATCTCCTGGCTCCGTCGCGATTCGTCCCGGCAGTTTACGCGCGATCCGTCGCGCCGAGTGAAAAACTCGCGCGGGCGATTTGCGACGCCGATGCAGTCCGTCACCGCGACTCAAACGAGAAATCGAAAAAAAGATCGAACAAGGAAAAAAATGAAAAACAAGCAAGCCGTTGCTGACGGTGTTGTATTTTGTCGCGGCGCCAGCACCGTTGCACAGGTGTAGATAAAGGAAAAGCCACAAATCTAATCTCGTAGGTAGAATTTTACTGCCGCGCGTATACACCGTACAATTACAGTTCGTTGAACTGAGAAAAAGAGAGAAAGAGAGAAAATAAGAGAAAAAGAGAGAGAGAGAGAGAGCGAAGGGCGCGAGAAAGGAAAAGGGGTAGGTCGGGATTTCCGTCGGTCTATTTAGCATCGCAGATAACAGCGTTTCGAACAATGCGTCTCTGATTATCTAGATGAGATTTCGCGATAAAACGGGTAATGGCTGATTAATGTTAATGACTAACACACGTTGGCGCGTGTCCCCTCCGAGATGACTCGGAAAAGATTCTATTTCAAATATATCCTGGGAAAGAAACGTGAGAAATTGCAGTCACACAATTGTATATCATATGTCAAAGTATAAATCCGTAATAGAACGTAGGCGTAGAACATATTATTTTGAAAAGATAACCACTTATGAGATAATCGAAAAATATTTTTGAATCTTCCTTTCCTCGTAATAGTCGAATATCAAAGGTGCATATTCTATGAAAGTTAGTGAAACTAACTGATAGATAAAGAAGAGAAATCACTTATACCTACTGACTGAAGAGCACCTTTACATCTACCGAAATACAAGTGGACAGGTTTACGATGGACTTGAGAAAATTGACAGTGTGATGTGTGACATGTTATCGCACTCGCTTGGTGGATGTAGACTCTCCTCGGAAGGTGACGTAGTTTAAGTAAGTGGTTTCTCTTTGAAAGATAAAAAGAGAGAGAGAGAGAGAGAGAGAGAGAGGGAAAAGAGGAAGAGAGAAAACTTACTTCTATTTAAACTTTTTTAAAATATTTGACAGCTACTTCCCCGTAAAAAAGAAATAAGTACAACAAAATTATTTATATTTGTATGAAGTTAGAAATAATATTTATATATCTAATAATTATTTTTTAAAATAAATATTCAATTATTGAAATAAATTTCACAATTTTGTCTTCTCTTCGAAGTCAGATTTGGCAGCTCGATGATTTTCGAGAATTAACGAATTAATTCCCAAATTTATTGCGAATTAAGTCTTGCAGGATATTTTTGCGATATGACGATCGTGAAGCGCACTTACGCGCAAAGGGATGCGTGCGCGCACGCGGGGGCCACCATCACTTCCCCTTCTTTCGCTCGTGATCCACCACTACCGATCCTATATGTACCCGGAAGGTCTCCCGCCTTCTTCACTATCAGTTCTGTTGCGGCCGGCATTCGTGCGAGCTACGTGCGATTCGACCGTCTCCTTCCTGCCGAGGCTCCTGCGGATGCCGGAAGCCACAAACTCCTCGGTGTCTTCGCGCGCGACCGCGTTTCTGCCGCGTCTTTGTGTCTCTTCCTTCGTACGTTCTTCCGTAATAATAAAATTCACGAATAGAGATTGGTAAGAAAACGGTGATTTGTTTTTTCTCTTAGATCAAAATTTGACCACGCGCACAAATTTAATCGTGCCGAGATGCGGGAATTTTCTGACAAGTGAGTTGAGCTATAGGAACCATCTGTTGAAGAGCCGAATGGCTGAACAGACACGGTGAGTGATAGAACTTTTTTTTTTTTACGAAACACGTTGCTCCGAAATTAAAAGACGCTGTTTTAAGTTCATACAAATCTCTATTCGTTTATTTAAAAGGGGATTTTAAATTTATTCGGAAATATCGTCTAAGTTTTAATGCGCGATATTTAATGTCACAAATAGAGCGGACTTTAAAAAATTATCAATATTAATATACTTATTAGCAAAAAAAGTGCGAAAAATCCGGTCGTGTTGAACAATATTTTAAAAATTTACTTATTTAAGAAATTTTTCAAATACTCTATTAAAATAAGCACTGTTTTTCAAAATAATCGCGGCGTAATGCTCGCGCTG
Source organism: Pseudomyrmex flavicornis (assembly GCA_014825475.1). NCBI lineage: Eukaryota > Metazoa > Arthropoda > Insecta > Hymenoptera > Formicidae > Pseudomyrmex > Pseudomyrmex flavicornis. The sequence continues at coordinate 39,554 of QVNW01000932.1, read as the reverse complement.
CATCTCTCTTGCGTATGTATGCGATCTTCAAAACATGTTTACACGTTCAAGGGTGGTCGGGCAAACAAAGAAACGAGGACAAGTCGGAAAAGCGATGAGAGAAATAGAGCCGAGCGGAAAGCTGGAACAAATTTACCGTCGATTTTTCCTAATAATTTATTGTGCAGAACCGAGCATGAAGCGCGCGTTCTCGGCATTCTTCCCAGCTGTTCATACAACAGATCGCGTGCGCGCGTTCTAGCGACCAGAAAACCGCGCGACATAGACACTTCTTTATACCGGGCGAATATAGCGACTTAATACATCCGCGTCGTAAATTACGCCTTTACGACTCTTATCGAGAGTCTGGTCGATTTTTTTTCTCCGCGCGAGCGTTGTTTCACGCGAATCGCGCGCATGCAATCGCGACTTTTTCGCGACGCGTTGTTAAAACAGCATCACCGCGACTAAAATAGAACACCAATCGTTTCGGAGAAAAGTGTTCGAAAATTGATTGGAACTGCTCTTTCAAAATTCCGCACTGTGCCTATATATATATATATATATATATTTATGCGTTCCAGATTTATAAACATATGAAGAGCGTTCTATGTAAAAATAACGTTTGCATATTATCGCGCGCGATAAAAAGTCACTTGTGTATTTCGCATTTTGCAAGTATCGGGATTTTTCAAAGGATTGTTTTTTTTTTTTTTTTTCATTAAATTGTACGTTCTTCGTCTTATCTATTGGATATAATATAATAATAATAATAATAATTATAACATGTTGAACGTATAAAAACTAATGAGGATTATTATATCGGAGTAATGCAATCGAAATTAAACGCGAGTGAGGTACTTATCGGTCGACAAGTGCAATGTCCGGACGAATAATTATCCGCTCGTAATAACTTTCGCTCACACATGCTCGGATAATTTATTAAACAATTGTGTTGTTAAAATGATGTTATCGATGAAAACGCACACAAATAGAACATGTATCACGTTAAACACCGGATTGTATGTCGTATTCTTACAAATTACAAAACACACGTTAAAACGCACGTACACCATTCGCATACATTTGTGACATGTGTGTGTGTGTCGGTATTGAAATAATTACCAAATCGCTTGAAGAGCAAGCGTTTCCAGGCGTGTCGTAAAGTTTTTAAGAGGACCTCGAAGCGGATCTAATAAGTGCTGGCTCCCGTCGTCGTCGAGCCGACGCGTAAAAGCTTGGTCGCGACACTTTGGACAAAAAAAAAGCAGGAAGCTTAACCTTCTTGAAAGTTAAGACGATCAGTCGACCCCAAATGGCCCGCTTTCGTCTCTCTTTCTTTCTCTCGCTATCCTTTCGTTACGGAGCATCGTGATTTGTTGCGTGGCGCCTTTCTTTCTATATCACTCGTTCCGATAATGAGCTCTACCTCTTTCTTCTTTCATGCACCGCTTGGCGCGCATCATCAGGACCTGAGCCTCGGAGCGGATCCACTCGGGATTTCCGCGTTGATCCGCAACAATCAGGATGGAGCTCGGGTGAGTATAACAATAGCACATTTATCAAATTCACGAGTACTTCATACGTATTTTTTTACATTAGAAGTGCACAAGAGCTTTAAATTTTTTCTTTTGAAAAAAAGTCACATTGTTTTATTATTTATTGTAGTTTTTTTAGAGTCACAAGCGAATTCAATTGTTAAAATAATCGCTTTTGTTATACATAATCTTGCAATCAAACAACTTGTTTCCTCCATCAAACTTAGATGACTTGGACGCGATATGATGCTTTGCATACTTGATGATACACGTTACATTGATTTACCTGTGTACACTTATTGATCAAGTGACACAATGGTGCAAGTATAGAGCACATATATTTTGAACTATATTAAATTGTTTATTTCAAGTGGGTATAAACTGACCTGTTTCTCAATAAATCGAATTGTTTAAAGAAAAGATTTACTCCGTCTAAACGCGCAATTTGCGGATCACCGTGTGTGCAGTTTGCTCGCGCGGAGGCAACCACGAGAGCGAACACATAAAAGCCACATATATCCAACGGTCTCTCCTCGTACACACGCTTCTGCGCGTGTATATCGTGTGTCGAGCGAGCTCTCAGACGAGTGTCGAGCGATAACCTGAAACGAACGAGGGCGGTTGTTTCGCGCGCGTTTCCGAGGTGCGAATTCAAAACCAAGGCAGAAACCGCGACGCGCGATTAATATCGATTATTTACGTTAGCACCATCTTACTCTCTCTCTCTCTCTCTTTTTCTTTCTCGGCGAATGCAAGGGCTTAATTGCGTCCAAGCGACGGGACACGTAAACGTCACGTGTGCGCGTTACGTCCATTAGCCGCGCCTTCAAAAACGAACGTGTCAGAAATCTGAAGAGAGCAGACGGCACGCCACGACGTGCGAACGTTCTTTGATCTTTGCCGCTGTGCGCGCGAAACGCAGCGGTGCGGATGGAACTCGCGCGTTTCCATGTCGCGCATCATCCTGTCGAGAGATGCACCCGCGCGCGCGATCGAATCGCTTGAGCATTTCTTCGCTGTGTGCACTTTTTTATCCCTTTCGGAAGGATCTCCGTGTTGGAATTTAGTGGATACATAAAAAAAGATTGCGTGCTCATGAAAAATATACCGGATTTATTTTTTATATCCAGATTTTAGTTTTTAATCTACAACAAATTATATTTTATCGAGAGAAATTCCAACATCTTTGGAATATTACTCAAAAACATTTATATACAAGTAAAGTTAGAAACTGCTACATAAAAATACATCTTTAACCTTTAAAGGACGGGAAAATTTTGTATAATTTTATCGGATTAGTCGGTACAAGTTCCCAACCTGGTAGGTGGTCGATATTTCGACCACCCCCGTCCTCTAAAGGTTAAAGAATATTTAAAACATTGAGAATTGTTATGATTAGTATTCATATATCTAATAATTATTCATATATCTAATAATTATTCATATATCTAATAATTATTTCTTAAGCAAACGTCCGATCATTGGTACATGTTTGATCATTGAGACATTTATCTTATGATCTCTACGAGTAATCAATCTACATATTGTTGACTTCAAATCGTTGCGACAAGTATCATATCAAGTAATCTTGATAGTTGAATCGGTATAATTGTCCGTTACAACGCACGTTATAATGCTCGCATTGGTTGATCTGACATTTTGCAACAATGATGAGAATTACGAGGCAAAATACTTTTTTTGATTACAACTTTATATCGATTATAACTTTTGCGATTGCAATTTTCCGAGTCGTAGAAATTTATCGAATAAATTTTTACATTCGTCGACCGTGCGCGTTTTCCAGCATCGAATCGGCAACGAAGTCGGCGCAATCAAAGTCTCCGTTATTTATGCATTACTACGCACGCATTTATCAGTGCGGCGACACGCTTGAAACAAAATTACACGCGATCTCGGAGTTGTCCACGCGCGCAATTAATAATTCGCGACGACTACTGATTAACGTCATTAGACAACGTAATAGAGCATCATATCTCAGTGACTTTTAAAGACGCTTTTAATGACGCTTGAGGCAAACTTACTGCCAATTGCAAATCGAGCGTTTCCATTTCGCGCGCAAACGGCGCGCGTCCCGATCGATTTATTTCAAACCAGTAGAGAGACTCCCGCGGAAAAGGAAGAACGAGAGAAAAGATTCCATCAGAAACGGAAGATGGAATTGCCGCAATGAACTTGCGCGCGTTCTCGCGAGTACGTAATGTAACAAAGAATACTATTCATAAGCCGAACGGACTTATAAGGGCGGTTCTATGGCGCCTCACGGCGCGTAACCACCTCGTAATTTTCATCGTGAGACTCGTTTTTCTTGTTTCACGTACATATTTACGAATATCGATACCGCACCGCGCGGTCATTTAGACGGCGAGCACTGGCGGAATACACGAGGCAAAATTGCGAGCCGCGTCAGCGGTGAAAATGATTTATCGCGCGTTAATCTCATAGTCTTCCGAAGTAATAAGCCGTACAGTTAGTCTTTCTTGCGTTAAGTTTGAAAATTACACCGAGTTACGACTTAATTCAAGAAGACTTGTACCTAATGGCAATAGAAAGAAATTATGAATTCTTATCCTCTTTTTTTTACAATATAGCACTCTTTTACGTATAAAATATGACAAAAAGGGAATAGAGAAAGTGTGTAAAACATATGTAAAAAATATACAAATATACTCTTTAAATAAAAAATCGCGAATCATATTTTTTTTTTTTTTTTAACAGACAACCGTAGTACAGAACGGTTGTCTTTTCTTTCGCGAACGACATTAATCTCCCGAGAGCGAACTTCGCGTCGTCGAAGACAGCTTGTATCTTTCGTCAACTGTATATTTCTCCGCGCACGCATGCATGAATCGCAAGTGCGCTTTGTCGATTCGGAGGATGTCGAGACACGCCGGCTCTCTCACGAATTCGTTATCGAGGCCTCGGTAAGTCGATTTCCATGTCGTTATCTGGACCTATTAAAGACAGCCGCGCAGTCACGTGATATGTACCAACTGTTGCACCACTCTCAATATGCTGTTTAATTTTTCTCATTCCTGACGTCCTATTACGTTCACGTTTTCCAGGAAAAGAATGACGCGTCGAACATATTCTCGCGTGCTCGTAACTTGCGCGAATATAATCGAAGCGCAATATTTAAATAAAATATTTTACTAAAAACGCAAAACTATATAATTGTTACAAGTTTATAGCAAAGTTACGTGCATTCGTACTGCGTCACACGTGGCCAAAATAAATAAGTAAAAACTATAATACTATTAATTACATTTTATAATTAACAATCGCCGTGTTCGTTTGGTCAGCGCGGAAAAATCTTACGGTAATAACATCACTCAGAATATACAATTAGACTCTCGTAACGCATTTGTGTACCATTAAATACCAAATAACAGAAAATTTACATAGCAATGTGTTGCTTCTGTTATTACATTCCCACGTTGCGTTCCCGGAAAAGAGCACGTCGAGCGGTGCCCATCGTAGGCCGCACGGAGTCAGACATCCGTAAACGCGTGATGCACCGATGTGTACCTTACCCATGGTGTTTCTTGTTTCTCGCGGCCGACGCGACGTGCGAAACAGGTGGTTGCGCTACAAACCGGGTGAATTTGAAATACAGTCGGGCTCTGTTAGCGACCGTGAAATTGCCAAGTCCGACTTTCGCACTCGATTTCCGTTTCGCTATCAGGCGGACTCGCAGAATTCGCTCGCTCGAAAGAGCGAAGTGATTTTTCCCGCGGATCATAAATCACTCGCGAACGGATGCTGGTAAAGCGCGTTTCAATTTTCGTATACATTATACATATAATATTTCACTCGTAAGATGTACGTACGTATAGCCTCCATTATAATTTCGTCTTCTTGTTTGTGAACTAGACAGATGCGATGCTAAAATTACAATATGTAGAACTTTGAAATATCATCCGAAATGGCTTGCAAGGAAACATAAATTTATTAAAACTTATGAAATTGTTGTGTTTTAAATTTCCGCGACGAATATCTCTCGAAAGAGAGAGATCCGACAAAGGATGATCAATATAAGTGTTTATTTGTGGACGTTCTGTTTCTATAAATGTAGAGTTAAATAAAATTGAAAACAGAAGAAAAATATAAACAAAGATAAACAAAATATCAAGAGACAGAGACTCTAGAAAAAGGATTAAACGCATATGTGTAAAATTGGATTTTACTGAAGATGTGAAATATCTATTCCAAGCGCAAAGAGAAACAGATTAAAAATTTATCTGATTGCGACCGCTTCCGGTGATCAATACATTTCTGAACTCCGCTTAAATGGCCCGCGAGCCATGTCTGTTTCTCGCGGCTATTTACGACTACAGCGATGCATAGAGAAAGAGCACATGCAGTAACACATGTTGCCGCGGGCAAGTCATTGACTCTCGTTTGCGTCCGGCAGCCCCGCTGACAGGAGTTTGACAGTTCGGGCCATTGAACACGTTCGCCGCGAGGGCGGGGTGCTGATTTTTCCGGCGATCGCGTGCAATTTAGGAATTGCGCATTTGCAACGTGAATAACGCGCACGCCGTCGCCAGTCAATCTCTATGTCAGAAAGAATGAGAGACTGACTGTTTTGCTTGCTCGCGCGCGAGTCATTATCGCGGACTGTCGTTGTGTCTCGAGAAGAACCAACACCCCATTACCGGCATTGTGTCTGCCATCGACCAGTCATCGTTCGACTGCACTAAATGCGGCGTCGAGAGTCGCAACACTCTGATCGCAACGACGACGACCCGCTGATGCTCATTCACGTCATTGCGATCGTCTCAACAGACGCATTGTCTACAATTGCATGTGTCATACAAGTGCGACGAACTCGATGCAGATCGATTGAATCTCCTTTTATAGACCGATATTTTTTTTTTTTTTTTGTTTTATTCGCGAGTCTCGGCGTCGAACGGTCTGAACTGAAAAATATAAATGTGTATATCCGTTCTTCTCTCTCGAATATTTATTCCTCAAAGAAAATTCTTCTCGCGCGATATAATATGCAATACACACAAGTGCAAGTCTTGAATTCCGTTTGAGAGAAGAGTATTTAAACTCTCTCCCAGTGCTTTTCGATCAAAAGCAGAGATTTGTCGCGTGTTGACGTTCGCGCTGCGAAACTAAACCAAATCTTGAATGAAATTAATTCCAATTGAAGAACTCGAAAAGTGTCTTCTATTTCGAAATTCCTGATGACCCTCGTCAAACTGATCTGGAGAGTTCACGTTGAACGATTCTGCTCGGAAATACCGTCTCTCATGTGACCAACGCGTTCGTCGCGCGTTGACTTTGATATCGCACGTTTAATGCGCCACACGAGAGATGTGCTTTAGCTCGCACTATCAATTCGAATCACTTCGCGTCGTCGTTTTGGGATTTGCGAATGTGCTTTGTGGCATTGAACATGCGACATCGGTCGACGCGTGACAACGACGCAACAACACGTTGTGTGAGATGGAATTTCCGAATAGCCGCCGCACTTGTCGCGCTTCGCTTTGTCGGCATCATTTCTCGCGATCTTTCTCGTTGTATCAAGCTTATTGTTCGCGCAAAAGGGACGCGCGCTTAATTCGCATGCGACTGCGAGGATTATCACACTTCTCGCGCGCGAACGCCGATAGAATACTCGTTACGCGCGCTGCACGTGCGTTTTTCCGTGCTAAAGTCCACCTTACGAGAATCGTCGGTGTTGTGTTTCCACACGAGTGTAAAATATTTCACGCGATTTCAACAAAAAAATTACAAGACGTTACATCTTGCGTTTGCAAAAACGAAGAAGCTACAAGTTCGAATGATGGATAATTTAATACATCGGCGAGAGAGTTCACGTTTGAGAGAGCGTTCTTCACTTACGCGCTAATCTAAATTTAATCGCGCTCAAACAAGGGGATGAACGCGGATATACGGAATACTCAGCGTTCAAGTGCGTTCGAACTTTAGGGGCAAGTTTAACTCGGAGAGAACATATTTACACCGATGCACGGTAGAGAGATTGCAATGGATCGTTTAAATAAACGTATAGTTCGTTCCCGTGAAATGGAGAAGCTATCGAGAAGAAGAGCGGGTAGTAGTAGGCAGAGCTCTAAATTGCTCGACGCGATGGTGCTTGAACGCTGCGCGCGCGCGCAAACGAGTTTAGAGACCTCCGTTGCATTATCAACGGGTCAAGAGCATCAATTTACCACTTTGAGCGATGCGTTTACACTGCGTTAACGCAACGAGCTCGCGCGCTTCGTGGAGGAGAAGATCAGGGCGTTAACGATTTTACTCGAGCGCGGAATCACGAGCAACAGGCGCGCGCGCGAGGCCACTTTCGCCCTTCTTTCGACAACTCCGACAACAACGACGACGACGATGATGAAGCTTGCTTAGGGAACGCGAGCGATCCTCTCTCTCTCTCTCAATAGAGAAAGAGAGCCGTCGGGCTAATAGCAGCGGCGACGACAAGACTCCCATCAACCGCCGGATATTGACGGAGGCCGCCGTCGCGCCGGTTCTCTCGCTTTTTGCCGCCGTTATTTATAGCGGATTTACATAGCCTCTTCAAACTCGTCACGAACTTTTACCACGGAGTCTGTAATTTACAGTGTGCGCGCGCGCGATCGACGAAAGGATGGAGATAGCGCCCGTTTTAGCTTCGATACCGCAGGGACGCGTCCGTCCTCTCGTTCTCCAGTATCGCCGACGCGCCGCCCCTGATCGAATTTGAGGCGACCGATAGCGGGCACGAGAGTGCAATTTTATTCAATTCGAAAATTATTATTAATGGCCACGCAAATGAAGTGCCGCTTATCGTGCCGATTTTTTTTTTGCGACAACGTCATATATTTTATATTCATAGCGATTTTATTAAATTAAGTTAATAACAGTTAGAGAGAAAAAGAGAGAGAGGAAAGGAATATGTATGTATCAAGGGAAGTTAATTAAAGTTCAAAAAGTCGAATTCATTAACTGATTGATCTGCAGCGTTACATCGCGATTAAGCAATAATTTGCAGCACGATTGCATTAATCGTAATTTACCCAACAATCAAAGTATTGAAAATTCAGTTAGTATGTATGAATTTTAATGTAAATTTAGTTTCATGAAACATACATGAGAAACTTTTTACGAGAGAAACGCCACAAAGAAACAACTCAAAGTTACTTTAAACCACCATTCGATTATTCCGATGTATTCGATTTATGAGACGACAATGCTTATTTCATACGGAACCACCTTAAAAGGACGATCGTCGCGTTCTGCAAATATAGCCAACCGCAGGAGAGACGACAATCGAATTAGCATATAGAACGTCATTTAACAATGATAATTGTGACCGCGTTGCATAATATCGCGCGCGTGTACACTCACACGGGACGACACTACATATCCCAGGCGTGCAACGATATAAACGCGTTCTCTCACCTATATCGAATCCCTTGACGACAAGTGTATATCGTGTAAATCACCCCGTAACGTTTGTAAACATCCGCCTCGTGATTGCACGAGAGAGCAACGCGGCACAACGCGGCTATTGTGCTGCACGTCGCGTCGCCCGAGCGGTCGGGGAGACGCCGGCGTCGTAAGATAATTTCGTAGAAAAAAAAATGGGTTACACGTTCTTATCTGTTGCGAGCGTGCTTTACGACGAGCTCGCGGCGATGACGGGCGCCGCCGTCGACTTTATATTGTCGCGCCAGACTCGGATTTCCAGCGCGCGAAGTTGGCGGAAATTCCGCGTGCGATCGAATTACTCAGAGTCGCTGATTGACAAATGATACCGCTACCAGATGCCACGGCACTCTCCCGAAGTTTGTACTTCAAATTCGTATCTTGTTACTAATAAATAAGATATCAGGTGACACCTTGATCGTATCTCTCGAAGCTCGTAGTAGCATCGTTGCGTTCTTTTTGTTATTGATAAAAACTTTCCGCGCATCGTCGTCGTGATATATTCCGACGCTCTCCTTCGATGTCGTCGCGCGCATTTAAAGCGTGCTCGGGGAAAAAAAAAAAAATCAAAAAGTTCATTCGCGAACGTCTGCGAGCAACTGTTCCAATAAGACTCGTCGGAGTCATTGGGACCTTGTATCTCGCGTCTGATGTATAACACGATGCAAAAACTAATAAGTCACATAATAAAAAAGCGTTCCTTAATTATCATACCACGTTTTAATTGTTTGTACGCATGTGTCGCGTGATTGCATCATCAAATCTGACTGTGTACACGACGGCGTGGAGAACGGACGGATCAGATTTTTGAATCGTTTACCGCGCCCATTAATTCCATTTATAGCTCATCCGGCGTGCGACGGGATATCTTCGCGCGCGTGTCCCGGACGGATGCGGTTGTTTTAACGTCGTTTCAGCACTTGCAAAATTGTAATGCAGTGCCGCGCTACGTTTCCCCTCCCCGCGGAAATCATGAGTTACGACGCGACTGTAAACCCCGTCCCCGTGCGTGACATACCGCGAATTGACTAGGAAAACCAGCGATTTCCGGCACGGTCGTTATGCGCGCGTCTATTTCGAGCTGTGTGTAATAACAGCGCGGGGGGATGACGCGCTTAAGTAACTTTTGTACGAGCAACATTCGAGGATTGCACGCGGCCGCGATTGTAAATTTAAAAGGAAAATATTGTTGTTTTATTTTTATACATAATTAATTTATGATATAATATATACATATTATATATGTGTATATATTTAATTTGTGTGTTAAAAGTTTTTACTGAATTTTTTAATTTGCTCTTTTCTTTTTTTTTTTTTTTTTGCAACAAAGTCGCTATATATAAAAGTGAAAATAATGGACAAAAATCATGAGTTCAAACACGTTACGAGAAAAGTGAAACACATCTGGACCGACGTGAAGATGCGAGACATGCGGATCTAACTGTCATGAACCGTTTGCGCGACGAACTTTACCACGCTGATTACACTCGTCACTGTCGGTCAACGTGTTAAATTAATCACGACGCGCGGCGGCGAATATTCTTCAGCGTTTCTCGCTAGAGAGTAAGCTTTAATCCGTTCTGAGAATTGGCAGAAATTAATTTGCGGGCTATGTTGTTGACACACATGTCCCACAAAGGGCGGCCGCGACTCGATAAATTGCACACTTATATTTCACAGCTTTCAATTTACAACTGCCGAGATTACATCTTTGTGCTTCCGCAACATATGTGTTCTGAATTGAAGTCGCGGTATTTCGCGTAAAGAAAATATTTTTTCCCGTGAAAAACGCAACGCATGATTGAAATAATATTGTATTCCCCTTCCCGGAACTGAATTGAGCTTTAATGATATTGATGTGAAAATATGTTTTCGTGTAATATCTTGCTCGAAAAAATAATATATCGTAACTGCATACATTTTTTCTTGATTTTGTACATAGGAAACAAATCGTTTGCAATAGTGCGGAAATTGTTCTGACCACTTTTCATACACGTGCCGACGCGTTGTAGCGTTTACTGTTCGGCCGCGGTTCACGCGGCTTTATTAAAGCGAAGCGTAATCGCCATAAATCACGGAAGCAACGGCGATCGTTGCAGTAGCTCACGCGGCGAACGCCCAATCTCGCGCGTATATTCGTATAATTAGTCGGATTAACGTTTGTCACGTAAATTATTAAGCATTCGTTTAGAAGCTCAATTTACAACACAGGGCGTGGCTTATTGATCATATTGTCTTCGACCGGTCGTCGTGGGTAAGTGGACACACAGCTGATGGCTTATAAGGCTCAAGAGTCTGATTGTTAGTCAACAACGCGTAATGATAACGTAAAAGCGCCGCACATGGCGACGAGATCATTTTTATATTAAAAAATAAAAGATGCACTTAGGTGAATTTTGTTATTTTTTCTTATTGTCGTTTTATATATATTGAACTTTCGCAAGAGAGAAATACGTTATTCAGGTCTCTCGCAGTGCGTCTGATTAAGACCGCGATTATATAATACTTTATGGACCGCGTGTGTACGGATCTCGCATTGGCCATTGACCGAAATGCCGTCGGTTTATCAGCCGTGTAATTGCCGCAAAAAAAGAATCATCTCGGGAGAGAGTATGGTAGCCGCGAGTGATGCGACGACGTTCGGGGGATGCGTGCGGACGGGATGTATCAGATGAAGTGATACGCGCCGCACGCTCTCTTGACGCACCGGCGGCGCAACGATGTCCTGTATTTATTTTTCAGTGAGCTCTGCGTCATCACGTTGTGCGCATCTCTCTTGTCCTTCTCTTCCACCCCTTTTCCTTTTCGAAACCTGCAATTATTTCTTCGGGACGGTTGCGAGACCGCAACCGTTGTGGAGACGCGGAGATCGACGCGCGGTCTCTCCCCGAGATCGTTAACATTCCTACCGCGCGGCTCTCTTCTCGGAGCCGATCTTGACCCGCAGAAACGCGCGCGCTGCCCTTCGCAATTGATCGCGTTGTAACTATATACGTGTGCCAACAAAGTTACGACGACGGGCGCTCGTTGAAGCCGCTCGCGCGCCGCGCATTTGACGTTAAATGGAACTATCTGATTCTCTTCGGTGGCGACGTTGACGGTGAACGCGATCTTTGTATCCGGCAAATATAACACTTGAAACAAGACGGTTATGTACTTATACGTATGTAGCGTCAAATGCGCGCGCGGTTACGAATTACAGATTTATTGATCGTAAATTGAACGAATAGATAGTAAGTAGTACGTATCGTAAATACTAAGTATGCCGTTTCCTACTCGATGAATTCACATAATAATACAACCAAGGTGCGAGGATACATATGTTCTTTCAATTGTTTTCCCAATTTACGCCACTTGTATCGCAAAATACATCATTTGATACGAAAATAAGTTTTTGATTGGTTGTTAACGATCATATATTAGTTATTAATTAGCAAATCATATAATTGCGACTAATATTGCGACGCAAGAGAAAATCTATGATAGTGATATGATCAAATATACAGATAATTAATGTATTTTCAAATAAAGTAAACACAGTTTATATATCTATAACACGCGGCCATAATTTATGCATGAGATTTCATAGTGTAGTAAATGCAAATCGCATACGTTGCACAAGAAAAGGAATAAATTACACAAAAAACGGATTCTTTCTAATGAACGAGCAATTACGTCGGTACGAATGTCAGTAGAATGCACGTTCCAAGCGTCAAGTTATTATTATTTATTTGCACGCACGTTGACCGTGTTTGCGCAGCTTCACGCGGCTTCGCGGTTGGGCGGATGATTTTAATAGAGCCGCGTGCGCCATATTAAACGGAATGCGCGACGGAGAACGCCGATCTTTAAGGAAAAAACAACTCGAGCGCTAACAGTCATAAAAATTACGAAGAGGAGCGCGTATCGCGTTTCTGCTCGCCGTTTATGCCGGACTGCGTCTGGATATTCGCTTCTTTTCGAAATTTATGACAACCGCGCGGCTATTTCTCTTTCGTTTAATAAAACCGCTATGTACGAGTGAAACACGTATTACGCGCGACGGCCGCCGAGGAATGGACGAGAAAAAACAAGAGAGGCGGACAAGAAACAGGAGAGGATTGCAGTTATATTGTCAAAGAGCAAGATCCGAATGAGCGCTGCATTTCCATGAAAAAAAAAGAAAAAAACCAAAAAAAAACAAAAAAATAATCACACACAAAAGCCGTTTTATATATCGCTCAGTGATTAAAATCTACAAAATTAATCATAACTTTTCGAATATAACGTCTCCCACGTTATTATCGCGAATATTCCTACATCCGCAAATTCTCTACCCGGTAAAATATTTTTCCACACGGTAAAATTTAATATCGTAATATTTAATATCTGATTTATATCACACGAGTTTTGAGATGTAAAATTTAATCGAGATTTCCATCGGAAATGTGCGTGGAGCGTGCGTATTCGAGCGTGCGGTTTGCTCACGCACGTTCGTTTCACACGTGGCATAACAAACAAAATCCCGCAAAGATTTTGTTGTACCGGTTTGATTCTGGTTTTAAGTACAGCCAGACGTGATCCTCTTCTCGCCATCCGCAAGATCACGTCGACTACACTTAACAGTAAATCTCCGTATGCTTCTATGCGTTGAATCACGCGATATTAAAGTACAGAGAAAACGTGCGGATCGAAGATCGAAGATCTGATAAACAATATATTTTTTATTGATATAAATATTACTATTTTTGTAACCTAAAACATTTTGCAAACCAAATCGCAGGTGAAAAAAAGAAAATACTTTAATAAAATTTAAAAATTTGCAAAAACGAGCGTGAAAGTCTCACATGCATTTTCGATTTTGCGCAAAAGATATTGCCTATTATCCGCGCCTCTTCACGCGGCGAATCTAATCGCGGAGAGGTCGCGTCTGACATTAGTCTAACTCGGGCGTCTTTACTATGCTATGCGACTCTAGCGATCGTTTTCGTGCATTAGCGTTACACGAGAAACATCACGCGCCTCTTCCTCCTCTTCCGCCTCTCATTGCTCACGCGTGTACACGCGCAAATAAGACGAGCACCGCTTGTACAGCTCGCGTATAGTAGTCGCGCATTCTTGGTCGTTGTACCGCGAGATATCGAGCCAGGCTATCGCTTATAGGATTTGTTGTGCGTATCGCTTTGTTTTTTAAGGCCTCCTTACACGATCGCTAATTTGTATCCGCGATACATTCAAATGTTTCTCCTCTCTTTTTATTATCAAATATTAAAATGTTGACTGATGATTATAACTCTTGCAATAAGAGAATCTTGAACAGCAGTTAAAAGTTACACTCAGTATTATTGTTTGGAATTAACGTCCACATTAACGTCTGCAATATTTCCTGATATATGCGCTTTACCGCATATATCGAGGTTTACATTGTTCATTGCACCGCAATTAACGCCGTAACTTTGATGTTGCATTGATGGATGCAAGTGACCGTGATGACTGGCAATTTTGCACCTTTCAGGGAAGGCGATCAAGGTTTTTCGCGTGAGAAGTGAATGTTTGTACATTTAATTTAGATTATTAAACGCGTACACAAACGAGTTTTGCTGAATAAGGAAATTTACGTTGCACGATGATCCTCGAGAAGGCAAGTCTCAAGATCAAAAACGCATTTAAAGTTGAGTGTAACCGCAAATTCGTTCGCTTCTTGTAATTTTTTTGTTCGCGTTTTAATTATCTTTCGCAAAACTATATATTTTATCTTTTTAAATTAGCGCTGCAGCAACATCTCATTTTCCGAACGTCCGGAAGTTCCGTTAATGCGTTTATTTCAATCCGCGTTGTTTCGATCCGCACGTTATTAGTCGATGGATCGATTACGCGCACACACCTGCGTATACACGCGTGTAATCACGATCCGCGCGTAGTTTTCACACCGATTATTGCTCGCGCCTCCCGGCGTATTATCTCGGCATCGCGGTGTCTTCGTACGTGATACCGCGCAGCTAGACGGCGCGTGTGGAGAACCGAAGTCCACAGAGACGACGATGAAGGTAGAAATTTATGATCGTTAAATGGTGTTCGTCACGTCGGCCCCGAGAGCTTGTCGATCTTCCTCAACAAAAGTATATACACGTTTAATCGCCGTTTAAACGTTAACTTACGCGCTCGCGCATTCAAGATTGACTCTTCTCACTTGGCGCAGTCACGTCAACTCCTCTGCGATTTTAATCGATTCTTCCGAATGGGCGCGCGTAACATGTCGCCTGTCTGAGAATTTTCTAAAAATCTCTTCTCTCGATACATCTCAATCAATATACGTCGCGATATAACGTTTGATAATAATTCTCGCAATAATTCAGTATCGATGGTGACCGCCCGAGCGGATTTAATTATTTTGGCGGCAGGAAATAATTAACCGTGACCGGAAATTATTATACGTACGTACGAGACGACGCAAAACGACGGTCCCCGAATGCTTGCTATGCCGCTCTCGCATTGGGACTCTCGCCCGCGTCGTATAGGATCGACACACGTATTCCGCCTGTGTATACAAGCCATTGTTTCAGTCGCGGTGACAGTCGGCGTTTAACGAACCGCGAGGCACGTATATATCGGTAAGCTAACGTATATACCGTTTGTTCCTGCGTCTGCCGCAAGGACGGAAGCGCGCGGATACCTTTATCCCGTAAGCTTCACACGCTTGTCCGTTCTTCGATGTAGTAATCTCTTATACGTTGCTGCACCAGTGACGCAAATTCAGTTAACTACTTGTGTGTTTACTTTATAAATATTATATACAGTAATATATTAAAGTAAATTATAATCGATCTTGAAAATATAATTAATCGATTTGACGAATTTACGCAAATTCGCACGTTCCGAAGTTTAAATTTCGCGAAAATCGTGATTTTTAGCGAATATTTTTACGTTTAAAAAAAAAAGGAAAAATATACGTTTCAAATAAAATCTTTCAATTTTTTCACGTCAAAAGTTTCCACGTGTAACTGTTTTCAACTCGAAGATTTATTTCAATTTTTTTCCTAGAGCGCAGATGAGCTCTATTTTTATCTGCTTCCCGGGAACCACGCTTCCTTTCGTTTATCTGAGGAACTAATTACAACTATTGGCGCAGCATAAGCGTATGTGACCGTGACCACTGTCATCGGCAATTAATTCTTAAAAATTGTAGCGCTACTGTTGAAGCAAAATTGCGCAACGTTTGTTTTTTTTAATTTTTTGCTCGTAAATCTGAGATGTTTTATCTCAAATTCAATACAAAAGCGTTAGTTACTTCGTAATAAATTAAACTAGATGTTTCATCACTTTTTATAATCTTGAATACACACACACACGCTACTTTTCCGAGCTTAAGTTTTATCTCAACGTTGCACAACAAAAACTACACGCATTGCGTGTGAACGTTCTTTGGCATTCGTTTATGGCGTTGAAGTCGTCGGAGACGATGAACTATTTGAATTTTTTTTCGAACTCCAAGAATATTCTGCAAATTCACTCAGCCGTATGTACTTTCTCCTTGTGAAATCTCTTTAAAAAAGATGATTATTATGACGAGCGCATACCGCGTTTGTAACTCTGTTGTCCATGGTTGTTGCGCGAGGTCTTAGATTCAGCGCGGAACGCGGCGGCGATTTTTTCACACAAATAACACTCGGGTTCACGTGCGCGCTTCCATTTTCTTTCGCGCCATTACTTACGCGCGAGCTATCGAGCGCGTGGCGAAACGATTTTCCGCTCCGCGCGACGGCCTCGCGAAGTCCCGGGCTTTTGTTCCCGCAAAGAGAGCGCGCAAAGAGATCGGCGGCGCCGTAAATCGCGATCCTTTGCTTTAAAACGGCGGGCGAGCGTTTGCCGACTAAACGCGGTTTTCTTCTCTCGTCGGTCGTTATTGACACGGCGGACAACACCGGCTTTGTGCACACTATACGCGGCCGTTCCGTGTACCCTGCGGATTTGTTTGCTCGCGGCACACAACCACGGGTCTAATGCATCCTCCGTCTCGACAAGGTGAATCGTTCGCGACACTCGATTCCAGGCGCGATGAGTCGCATAGAAAAACAACCAATGCGAAGGTCGATGAAACGCTCTTTCTTTTTTTTTCTCTCCCGACCTTTGACCCTGTGCATATCTTCCGTGCGCAAATTTCAATATCTTTGAGAGACAATCGATTTCTTTATATCTGCGAGCGCAATAAAATGTATTTTTTTTTTTAAATCTCAATTTATTCGCTTCTTTGATGTGAAATCTTTATTCGGGTGTGGATTTGTCGGATTCCACGTTCATGGTTAAACTCCAGCCGTGCGCCACCCCGGTGCACAAAGATGAGCACTGGGTCGTGCATCACACGAGCTCACACACGTATACAAGTTCCTGTGCAGCATTGACGGAACGGGGAGAAGAACCTTGAAGGTGGCCGCGAGTCACAGACCGGTTCTTAATAATTAACATATGCAACGTTAATTTTACGGAATTATAATTTCACGTCACTCGTGGCCCGATCCCGGGCGCGATGCGTGGAACGAGCGGAGATGAAGAGAAGGAAAGAAGAGACGGGAAGAAGGGAGACGCCGGGGAGAAGGTCGGTCGTATCTCTTTCAGCTACTGGATCCAACGGAAGGTCGATCCACGCTGCGCGCCTTTCTCACATCTGGTCTACGGGAGATTAATTGCAATGATCGCGCCGGATTGGCGCGGACTTTAATTGTCGCCGTTATTGGCGAGCCGAGTTATTAGTAGCAATCTTTGCGTTGGCGTTACTAGGTTTAAAAAAAAAAAAAAAAAAAAAAAAACAAATGCTCGCGAATTATTAAAAGTTCTTACGGGAGTTAAATTCCAAACTATGTAATTCAGAAAATCCCGAACTAAGTAGATGCTTCTCTCTGATTATTTTATAGGTTCTGCAAACATTGGCGCCAAAGTAAAAGCTTGAATTTTCAAGAAGAAAGTCGTTAGAAGTTCGCAATTTTGAAACTTTGCGGAAAGTGAAAAAGAACTCATTTTCATAAGAGCGTTACATCGTACTGCGGATTTCATTTTTTTTTTTTTAATATAAGTTATTTTCTCGAGAGATAGTCTAGATAAAATTCAAAGTGAAATGGATAGTCTGGATGAATTTCAAATAGAACTGTGCTTGCATAACTGCCGCATGTAATATTTTATATCTTTTTATTTAAAAAAATGTCATCGATCGTCGTGTACCGAAAAATATGATTTTAAGAAAAAAAGAACAATAACATTTGACCGCGTATACCTCGTTAAAACAATGAAATTTAATATTTAACAGTTGTATATTTTTCAAAAAGACGAAATATTTTATAATCATCAAATAATGGTCTGTGACGGGTTTTCAATGGTGGTTTTAGTAGAATTGTACGCTGTCTGTCTCTCTTTATACAAGTATATGTAATATTACTGTTTGCTAATTTCAATTACATTAGTTTAGTAGTTAAAAGCGCCAGAGTTTATATTTGCACAATTTTTTGTATATCGATAGGACACTACAGTTCCGTGTTTAATATTATAAATTTATATCTATCTATCTATTTTTTTCTGTCTTTTTGCAAGTTTTTTTTTATGTTGGTTATTATGTGTGCATATGTGAAAAGCTCGCGTGTGAGCTGTTTTTCATTTCGAACATTTTAATTCGAACATATGAAACGGATCGTTCTTTTGTGGACGAGTCGTTTTTAATTTCAAAATCTACGATTTTCCCTCTCGTATATCTCTCTGTCAATATAATAAGTACATTTTTTGAAATAAAAAACTTTTCGCATCACGGCGCACGAACGAATAATTCAACGCGGAAATATAACAAGCGTCGCACACGACAAGTCATTAAAAGCATTCGCTGCCGGCATCGATCATTATCGGGGGTTCCCAGCAGCCTCTTTCTCGCTTGTTAATCAGCCACGAGTCCCGTGTCGAGGAATAATAGAATGTAAGACTTCGGTCTCGCGCGCGCTGGCGGTCGCCTTGTTGTGTCGAGCGCAATCGGATGATCTATGCGTGACTGCCTCCAGCACGGAGGAATCTTAATTCGATGGATCCTGATATTATTAAGTCGCCAGCGATGAGACTCTAGATGATCCCCCGAGAGTTCGCGGCGGCAACTACGACGATGTCCGTGAATTACGCGTCGTGAGAAATGAACGACGCGGACGCGGTGCAACGACGAATGCGGTAGTGACTCGCGCAGCGCGGCGAGAACGATTTTTAATAATCAATCTTAGAGATGAATAACTCGGTGGCGTGAGAGCGAAATATTTCAACGTAGTTAATTATCGAAAAAGATTGAAGAAGTTCTCGTGTGTGTGTGTGCGTGTACGCGTAAAATGATGGATTTATCATTGATTACATCCCGAGTTGGCGTACACGTTTTTCATTTCCACATGAATTGTCATTTTCTGATAATAAAATATAAGATTCTCATCATTTTAAAATTTTACTCTACGTATAATTTATTTAACCTTCAAAATTGATATACAAACATTTAAATGTTCTTTTCAAATGTTTATTACATGTTTATTTTATAATAATAATTTTTTATAATAATATCACAGAGATAAAAAAGAAACAAAAAAGCGGTTTCCAATTGCACGTGGATTCTCTTTCGAAGTTCTTTGTGTTTATGGTCTTCAAAAATGCATACAGCACGTATGGCGTTCCGTACGCACACGTACATACATATTCTCGCGCGAATATTAATAGAGGCGTGGGAGGACGCGCGAGAGAAACGCGATGCACACCGAATGACGAACGATTCGCGATATCTCTTTTACCTGACAGCCTGCATGAACACATCTCTCGTGGTGTGTCAGTGACACGTGCAGAATTATTTTGTTTTCCATTAAATTCCACTACAAACGCGTTGCTCGCGGGCTTATCAAGAATCCTGCCGAGTTTTTTCGAAGCTTGCCACGAAAATAAATTGATTTTCGGAGAGAAATTACAAGATCGACATCTCCCCCTTCCCCGTACCTTCTCCCTCTGTTCACAAACAACTTTAATCCACTTTGTGCGAATGAAACGAGTAAAATTCGCGAGTCGAGTAGTCAACTGCATGTCAATTTATTTCTGAAAAGGAGTTATTGAACGAAGAAAAGAAATTTTAAATGTGTCCGGTACGGATTTTAAAAGCCGGCTTTGGATCCAGTCTGCAGAGTTCTTAAGTCTCTCTCGCTAAATCCCGGGCTTCGTGCCAGGAAGTCGTTGCGAGTCACTTCAATGACTCGGACTCTCCTTCGAAGGGAATCGTTCTCGGCTTCCCCGCTGAATCCTTTCGACCTTTTGACATCTGGCGTTCGCCGATCAGCTTAACATTTTTCACCTTATCAACGGGCCGTCTTGGCCTTCTGACATTTGCGATCAAATCTTCGATAGGATCGCGCATAATCTGTCGGTATGCAAAAATCAAATGTTGCATTTACGCGTCGATGCGATTGACTGCCACGATTCACGGGAACTTTCGTACATTCACATAATAGTATGTTTGGTGAAGAAATATTTATTATTTTCGCGCAAATTTATTTATTTAACATTAATATTAATAATTATTTAACATTAATGTTAAATAATATTTAACATTAATTTTATATTTGCATATTTACATCTTTTTTTCTCACATTTCTCGTGAGTTTTGTAAACTCTTCATGTTGCTAACAAATTACAATTCTGACACACTTGTTATATTAAGATCTAATTATATTTTTTAATTATCTTATCGACTTCCGGTGATAATCGCAGGAAAACTTTAATCGGATTAGCTCGCAACATGAAACATCGCAACCATTATCGCCTCCACATTCGTGCGTATCCGGTCTCTAAAAACTGACTCAGATCACACCTCCGTTCGTCGTTGAGCGCATCCCGCCTTTCATTTCCACCTCGATCTTTCTCTTCGTTCGTCGCCTGGTCCCGACCGAGTTCGACTCCCGGGTGTATTGGGTTTCAACGTGGGGATACGCGTATGAGCAGTCGTGCGTGCAGCTAACAAGACGCTCTTCAGAGCGTAGATGGCTCGTCTTCATGTAGGTATATCGCCTGCGGGCGATTCGCGTTAATTTTGCCTCCCGTCGCGTCCTGCCGAGGCCGGTTTTCCGGACGTTTTTGCCACGTTCCACCCCACGTCGATATACCGATCTCTGCTCCCGATTCGTTTTCGCGATTTGTGTCTAAATTTGTGTTTACGCGCCACCGACGTAGAGTGTCGATTGACGCGTGTCGATCGCTTTTTTGCGAATTTTATTTTAAATACAGTTAAACAAATTCTTGGAACTTTTTCGGCGATATATCGAGAGTATAAATAAATATTGATTTTGTATATTCATTAATAATATCGATTAGTTTAAAAATCTGTTTTTTTTTTCAGCCGTGTCTTGAATTTCACGCGACAAACAACCTGTTGCATCAAGTCGTAGATAGAGGCTTTTGAGAACGCAACGCGCTTACATACTTGCTATGCGATCGACGACCGAACAAATCCGATTTATTCTCGAACGTAACGAAGCTGTTGAAATGTGTTTGCAAAAGTTCGCAAGATTTTAATTTTGTTCGTGAGAGAAACGGTACATAGAACTGTGCTTGCTTTCAAGTTTTTCGACATTTTTGCGTATTCGAGAATTACTTAAGTATCCGTATAATTACCGACGATCTCTTACCCGCTCTTCCCGGGAGTCTCTTATGATCGACAATTATGCTTTTATCTCTCGATATCCGCGTTCTCCGAATATCTAGATAATAACGGGCTTACTGAACGATGCCGGTTGATTGTCGATCGAGACCGAGGTACGTCATGCAGAGAGATGGCTGACGTTGTTGCTTAGTCTAGCCAGCGCCGCGCGGCGATCTCGAAATACGGTCAAAAAGAACAATCGCTTAAGATAGATCGCCTTGAAATCCTATTGTACGAATAATAAACGTTTAAACGAGGTCGCAAAACACCTTCGACAGACGGGCTGCGCGCGCGATGTCTTCCATCCGCGCGACACGAGTTCGGTATAATGAGTCAGACCAACGTCAGGCCGAGTCAGTTTTAGCGATCATATTGTACTCTGATTGCGATATCGCGTCATCTCACGGCGTGAAAGCGTAAATTTAAACAGATGCGTCGCAACAATGTAAAGCCACCGGGTTGATAGCGTCTCTATTGCGTTATCAAACAGCCTTGTAATGGCTTACCTCGCGCCGCGGTTCATTCGAACAACGCTCTCCTTACATCTAATTATCCTCGCGTTAAGTTTATCAGTAAAATTCTGCAACTGAGAGAAAGAGAGTCTCACAATTGTAAATCTCAAACATTCTGTAAGCGTGAAAGAACATACGTTTCTTCTTGCGTTTAAATCAGATCGTTGCGTCGATTCGCTTTGTTTTCCATACAACGTTTATAATTTAATATAGTTTGAAAAAGTAAGACACTTGAGATAACGGAGAATATAATATCGACGTCTCAAGAGAATGTCGCGATATCGCGACCATCTCTAATATTCGCACGCGGAAGAGGCACCTCCGGGCGGTGTTCCTGAAATAACGATCGGTATAACGAGATTCGGGCCGGCGATCAGCGGCTTTCATCGAGAGGTGGAAGGTAAACACCCGAAGGAAGGAAAGAGTTTACGGTGACGACAACAATAACAGCAGCAACATGGTTATCGGAAACCGGTGCGCTAACTGCCTCCTGGCGCAGCGGCAACTGCACGCACGCACTTCATTCTCCGGAATGCACCTGCGTGCGATATCTGCGACGCGTGTTCGCGTTTAAGGCTCGATTCACAATTTTTCGACGGTTCGGTCAACAACGCGCGAAACAATGTAGTTAAGAAATGTGCCTATGTTTAGGAACAATGAAAAATTATTGTCTTGTGAATTTCGCAAAGACAATAAGTTATAAAAATTGAGAATTATTCAGATTTCAAGAAACTTCTCTAGAACGCTACTAATTGCTTTTGCGATGATTTTGATTTTCAATGAAATTAAAGTAAATCATATTAGCGACGATTTTTGCTCAAATAGATGTTTAGATCATCTGCTTCGCAGAAACATAGTTCGAGCTGTCGTCAGTGTCGTCGTGGCCTCGGTGGAAATCCTCCTTTAAGCCGATCGAGCTGCTCCGGTATCATTAGAGGTTCTTCGGGACAATCGTACACGCACACACACGCCTATCTTGTTCGTCAGTGACTGCTTCTCGTGCCGAAGACAATGCCGCGCGCCCCGTGCGTATCGTGCATCATATTTCACCGCCGTGCCTTTTTGGTGTTCACTGCGTGTGCACCGTCGCTCCGGTTCCCGCGTGGCCCCGATGGCGACGAAAATTCTCTTCCGAAGGACCACCGTGGTACCGAATTTGCGGGCCTCCCGCGACGCCGGATGCCGACGATGCACACGTCCACGACGGTCTTTCTTCTCCCATCGCGCTGTGTTATCTTCTCGTTCCACCTCGGATTTTGAAACACGTCTCGTCTGTATTTGACACTTGATACGCGTCGGAGACGGAGAGAAACGAATTTTTTAAACACAGGAGTAATTATATGCTGCGTAAAAAGATAGAGATAAAAAGAAATATAAACATTGTCTATATTTTTGAAGAGCGTTCGAATCTTTTCAAAAGCGGGAGCATAATGAAGATACGAAAAAGTTATATATAAAATAAATAAAAATAAAAATTAAATGATAAAAGAAGTGTGAAAATGTGTAAAATGAAAACAAGATTAAAAGTAACAAATTTGTCCAGAATTTATTCCAAATATTGTACCGTTTCATTACATTGTCCCACATGAGAGAGCCGTAAATCTAACTTCGAAACATTGTGCGCAATGTGCGCTAAATGCAACGACATTAAATTTTGTTCAACGGCCCGAACGCTGATATAGATCCGGGCGTAATCTTTACGATCCACCGCAATTGCGGGGCAAGTGCCGTTTATTTATAATGCCTGGCGTAAAAGTTACAATGTCCAGTCCGTGCGGACACGCGCGGTCGAGAGCTGTATTAATATATGACGCCGTTAAACTCGTCGCGCGACCCGCAATTGTTCCCGTCTGCAGCACATGCCATTAGAAATTTGTTCGTTCACCATGTAATACAGTAATTTAATGAGACCGTTACGAGATAATAGTGTCGCGATTTTCTGAGAATCCGTCGCTGATTTCGTCGTCAGATTTTGCAGCACTGATCTCTCTCATCGAGAATTACGATAATTTCTCTATAATATGTAATATATTATTTTAATTCAGATGATGAAATAGTGACGTCGTCATGCATTTTAGTTTTATTTCTTCTATAAGTCCTTTGTTTTTTTTTTTAAATCTTTTCGAATTGTATTCTTCTCGTCACAACACTAACATAGTCTTTATCTTTGATCTTGTTAGCAGAATTCGACAAATTTGAAAATCATCTCTCTATTTCACGTATAATCTTTGTTTTTTTTAAATACGGAAATTTTGCCTTAGAGTTCTTGTCGATCCCTTATCTATTAATTTGCTTCCGTATCGGACGTCTTTCTCGCGTCGTTGCACGCGCCGCGGCGCCGGCGCGAAGATTTCGTGTCGCTTATCAGCGACAATACGATCGCGGATCGCGTTTCGCGGCGATGCAAATGTACATTCTTGCCGTCAAGTATCAACGATCGATCTCTCCGCAACAAGTGCCCACCAAGTACGAGAACAAGTACGAACAGCGACCCGTTACGACTTCCCGTATCACGCGGCCGGTTGCACACAGCGTATATCTCGCACTTGTTACAAACAATGCCGGTCTTGTGCTCAATGGCGTAGGAATGCGAAAAATCGATCAATAAGAAACCACAGCCAGCAGCCGTCGGCTTTTATATGAATGTTGCGCTAGGCTCCCCTCTATATTGAGGGCGAGAACGTACAGCGCATCAATGGCAGTCAGATATGCCACCATAAAGTCAAGGATCCTCAATGGCTCCCATTAAGGAGAATACGGAGCCCGCGCTTTTTGCCGCTAGAAAATTGCTAGCGCTAATGTAGCCGCGCTCGGCTCTAACTCGCCACTTCCGCAGATCTTTGGCAATTAAGATCGAAAGTCGGTCAGAGCGATAAATTAAATTCCAAGCGAGTGTAGAAACTATGAAAAACAAAAAAAACACTGCGATATTATGTATCAACGTTCTGGTTCACACGCTTTCGCGCTCGATAGCGCATATAATATGTACATGTATATGCTCTCAATGTTCTTGGAATTAACGCGGTTTATATTATAGCAAAACACATTAACGCGCGAGATGCAGGAGATGCAACAAACAAGTTTGCGTCCGATCAAGGCGCGAACAAAAATCAAAATTCCTCGCTTCTAATCTGACTGTAATCTCGATCCTCCCGCGAGAACTCGTTGCTCAGAGAGTTTCAAGATATCTCGCGTCGGTAGCTGTTCTCAGTTTACGATGCGTCTTGTGCACAAAAAGTTGAGAAAGAAAAAGAATGAGGCGCGAGAATGAACGCGCAGCTGTTTAGTACGTAATTAATAATAAATTTGAGATTCATTTGAAATAAAATCACAGATGAATTTCAATCTTTAGATCAGATACTTCTCTTCTCCGATGCAAATATATAATTAATGATAAAATTCAAATAATACACCGTGTGATTATACAAATGTCGCCCGAAAATGTCATGGCGTTTATTCGTAACTACAGAATTTAATAATGTTTTCGATTATTGAATTCACCAGAAATATCTACTCGACAGATGTGTTTTTTATTTTTAATCTTTCATCTGTTACAATTAATTTTTCTTTTCTCTATTTATTTCTATGTGAATCTGTACATCGGTTTATTTTGAGATTTAGCGATTTTTCTGACTTCGCACGCGTAAGTAACGTGCGTCACGCACGCGCAATCGATGCAGCAGCGGCGGGCGGTCTGCTCTTCGATCCTCTCGCCATATGTGCGAGTTCTCTGCTTTCTCTCGTTTCCCCGACTCGCGACGTCAGGGTATAATGATTAATTAAGCTTTCCAAGAAAACGCAACAAGTGAAACATTATTAGCGCTTACTGGCACAGTTTACTCGGATCAACGATGTTTAGGGTCTCTCCCCCTCGCTCCTTCGTATGTGATCCACGAGTTCGTGTGCACTTCCCGTTTCGCGCAACTGCACACATACATGTATCTTGAAGTCTTTGTCGGCTTTTAACAGAATCGAATGACGAATTGATTGATGAATGAAATATTGCTGAATCATTTGTATTCGATTGAATTATCGAATTGTGTAGCACTTCCGACAATGATGTATTATCATAAAATTTATCATTTTTTTATATTGTTTAGAAATAAGAAAAATATACACTTTTTCTTTGATTTTGCTTTGATTTTCTCGTAATAAGTTAAAAAAAATACCAATAAAAACCGATAACATTAAAGCAATTATATTTTGTATATCGATTTGGCAATTAATTTGCTATTAATTTTGACGTTAAATGCTCTTGCATAATGTAGATATGAAAAAAAGGCTGTAAATGGCAACAGATCTCTCTAATTCGAAACATGACTCTTATCACAACAGTCTGACTGCAATCAGCGGATAAATATAAACGGCGCCTCATCATCAACTCGCATCAACGCGTATCGCCGTTTGGTGTTTGCATCAGTCTTAATACTTCCTAGTTGCACCAGTATCTCTGAAGCTTACACGCTTTTGAGTAATTTCCGCAGAGAGATTATACGGCGGCTCGCCGTTTACGCGCGTCGGAGCACATCGCGGTCTATCATCACTGTATATGCGTTTTCTATTCGTTTATGCACACGTTTTCCACTCCGCGGGCGCCATTTAAGCTCGCTCTTGGAATTAGCGTGTGGAGAAGCGACAAAACGACTGTGCGGTTCTTGTGCACGGATGAAAGCGCATCAAAACGTGCCTCAGCGCACTTGTAGGTACACACACACGCGCGCGCGCGCACTTCCAGCGTTACGAGATCGTTCACGATCGAAATTCTTATCTCATATTTCTTTCCTTAACTGAGAAAACGGAGAAAATGACAGAAGATTTTACAAATTGAACAAAAATTAAAATTTGAAAAATATATATTGTATAATTTATATCAAATTTTTTGTCATCTCTGAGACTCCGAGTCGCCACATTTATAATCCGCTCGTGCGATTGATGAATCGAGACGTCGCGATGTTCTGTAATTCGCGAACGCGCGTCTAAACGAGTGCGTCAGCCGCGCAAAATCGAAGACGCGCGCGGTATGCAATCGTTATCTCGCGACGAAGCAACGGATGCTAAGATTGCATGTCGAGCTTGATCGCGAGATACACGTAGAAGGATGAAAGTGTGGAAGTGAGTATAAGATCGGCCGCCGTATACGGCGAGAAAAATCGAGACGTGCGTGTGGAGTTGTTCCGATTGAATCGAGATAAGGCGACGCGAATCGGTTACATCGATTCGTAGCTACGTATATGTAGTCAAGTCTACATGATGATTACGCCAACGGAAGCAGCATGTGTCCAACGCTTGTCAACGAGAAATATATTTTCCGTCTGTTGATTCGCGCGCGATACTTTATCGTATGATATGTTTACGAATCACAAATCTTTTATAATATAAAATTGACACACTGAGAAAATCAAATCAATATAATTTTTATAAACGGATATGCGGCTGCTTTGTATGTATATGTTTATGCGATAATAAGCGTTATATCACTTTTTTATATTTAATCTTGTTTTGTGTACATTCAAACACATAATTTTTCTTCTATATATAAAGTGAGCTTACAATCATTATTATTTATACATGAAGACACTGTGTTATTACTTAAGTTATAAAAGATGCTTGTTAGACGCAAACTCTCGACGAACAATATTTTTATAGAGCGCAAAGAATTGAATCATCTCTTTTCGTATTTATTGGTTTCAATTCGCTCCTAGTCAGCTGATTATTGCATACTTTCACGCGTTTAACCATCCAATAAAGATTAAGATCGCATTCTTGAAATTTCTAACTCAATGAAGGCAGTTAGAAAGGAAGATGCTGCCGGCGATAGAAGAATAATCGCTTCGTTTGCCGCGAAACCGTTTTCGGTCACGAAAGTGTAAGTTGCACTTCATTGCGCTCATCGATCTTCGCGTTTCGCACACAATGGATCGATTTATATGGCTCTTATCTCTTTGTTGCAGATCGATGTTAGCTTTTATGACGCTGAGCGCGGCCTGTGCCTCTGCCTTCCACATGCCGGAGAAATATCCTATAGAAGTAAGTCTCTGCGAAAGGATTACATTTGTAGTTTTCAAATTCTAGGCTACTCGACGTAATCAAACAATAGAACTAACTAAAAATATGAAAATGTCATTCTAGTTCTTATCGTTTAATTGCTCTGAAAGGTGCAACTATCCCGAATATATATCGCTGGCCAAAAACTAATTAAGGAAATAATTAAATGTTTATATGTGTAAAGTTAGAAACTAACATTTAACAATATATCTTAGAAAGCATTGAGAATTGGTGCGTTTAATATTTACATATCTAATAATTATATTTCTTTAATAAATGTCCGGTCATTGGAACAATTACCTTAGTTGATCGCGCGAGGTCACGCGGAAGTTACAAGTCTCGCAAGAATGATTTCAAATAATCTATCAAAAAGTTTTACTGCAAAACGGGGACGTCGACTTGGTTTCATTAATAAACGATAAGTCACCGAGTATTAATTTTGATTTGTCACGCGTGCGTAACTTCTATGTACGACAAGCTAGTTATTGCGGCTTTCACTGGGGAGAGTCGATGTTGCTGATTAAACAAGAACAAATAATCGATCTCGTGACAAGCATGATTTGCTCTCAAGCTGTATATCGCGACTGATCTCGGTCGTTTCTCCAAGAACGAGAGTTCTCGTGCATATTAATTCAATCCACTTGTGCGGGATAGTTAATACCCAATTACATGGCCGCTATACCGAGTGACACATTACGCCGAGAGAGGGTAATTAATTGACACGGACGAGATCAAGTCTTTAAATTATTCTGGCGAGCACAGAGAACACATCGAGACAAGGCCATGCGACCCAGAAGAAACGAAATCGCAAGCAGCGCGAGCGGCGGCGTGCTGCGCACCACGTGCTTCTCTTCTCGGCGCCACCACCGCGTTATAATTGCGCTTAAAGAGTCCGTTTGTTCTGGAAAGCGTTGCGGCATTACGGGTGACACGAAAATAGACCGCGCGTCGCGACCTAGAAAACCGCGACGCATTCTTGCCTCTTGAAGTCACACCTGCGACCTTTATTGAGATCGCTTACGTCAAGGTCACTTCTCCGAAGCGATTAACATACACTACCTCTCTCTAATAATAAGAATTCGAAGAAGTCCAACAATCCAGAAAGAATTTGACGATGTTTAAAATAAGTATTAATTTGTGTTGCTTCGTCGGACTTGAGAACAAAAAATAGTATTTAAAGATTTTATTTCTTTAACAAATAGTCATTGAGACACTTACCTTACGTATTTTCCATCTTGCGCAAAGATGAAACGTTTATCGGTCTGTCAAAAATAGAAGTGATCTAGCAACGAACGTATATTAGAGGCGGAACAAAAGTCTCATTCAAAAAGGCGTTGCGAGATCTAACGTTTGTTATTCATCTTGCGATAGGTTTGCAAACCTATTCCAGGCACGAAATATTACGCGTATATCTACAGTTGACTTGTGCAAGAAGACAAAGAGAAAGAAAGAGAGAAAGAGAGAGAGAGAGAGAACACGAAATATGTGATATTTGTCCGTGTGATGATTAATTAGACGATCGCGCAATCAGTGGGGAAAAGATCGGATGTGAAGCGCGGCGGAGTCTTGACGTGATTTGTGCCTTTTCTTCCCGTGAAGAAGCGATACTGTCTTGAGCAAACTTCCGGCAGAAATTAATACAACGGACGGGTCGCACGGTGGATAAATCGAACCGCGGCGCTGTAAGCTCAGGGGGTCGCAATACGATGATCGATCCCCTCTCCCCCATTTAATTAATCACGAGCAGAGTCCGCGATATCAAAACGTGCACGATCTAATTGGAATCTCGTTCGCAGTAGCGATATTAATTACGTAACAAACAGTTTACACTCGATGATGCCGGCGCGCGATTACTCGAATTAGAAATACCGGACGGTTGCATCGTTTAATTATATCGCTTATTACGTTTACTTTCACTTCGAGGGATATTTTGTCCCGTATAAAACCTATCATCGTTCTTCACGCTCGCGTGGCTACCTTTAAACGAAGCGCGCGCGACGGAAAGATGGTAACCGAAGATTTGGAGAGGCGGAACGTTAACGCTTGTTACAAAAACTAACAAACACAACATATAATTAATAATTTCAAACAGTAATTCACAAATTATAAAAACATGTGTGTAATATCTATGTTAAAGCAAAAGTAAAAACAACTGATATAACAAAGTAATAAAAATTACGCTGCGTTAGTCGATTTCTGAATAATTTTTTTATTTATAAAGAAGAAAGTATTACTCGTTGAACACAAGGTTTGACGAGACAATATCGATCTCTTCAGGTGTACCACATGCTGCAGAAGCAAACTCAACTCGGAATCGAACGTGATAACAGAGTGCGAGGAAGCTGGGGCGCGTGGAGCTCTTGGAGCGAGTGTTCCAGATCCTGCGGCACTGGTATCCAGTCCCAATCACGGGAATGCGTTCCTATACGGTGAGTGCATTAGTCTAATTAAACCTTTTTCCAAGCTCATGTTTTTTTCAACTATTTTGTTAGTTTTTTTTTTTTTTTTATATCGTGTCCAGTAAAATAAAATTGCGGGGGAAGCTCGGCTAAGTACGAACACGAAGAGATGATGCCTCGTGACGCGTCATTCGAATATCTTCACGCTCGATTAATGATTTCCACACCTCGCTTCACCTTCGTTCTTCGACGGGGCACGATCTTTCGCCGGAGGTCACGGCGGGGATCGGTAATCGCCGGGCGTCGCTGTTCGATCGCGCGAATGCAAAGCACCTTGCCCCGTCCTAACAATAATCGCACTCCTCTCGTGGGATACCGTTAGGGTCTCGCGCAATTTAGATCATAAGCACTTGGGCTTAGGCGAATCTCGCTGCGAGTTTCGCATATGAACCGTGCCGGAACTGTGGATTTCGTACGCGAATATTACGCTACTCGAACTGTATTCGTCGATCAATAATTGATCCTCCTCGTTTCTTTGCTTCCATTTGCATACTGGAGGTGCTTTATTGAAGTCGCTTATTAATTTTTCTTTTTTTTAGAAACAAATTGTCTAATAAATTTTAAAATACATGTAAAAATAAATGTTTTAATAATAAAGAGAAAGACAATTATTTTTATGTTACACAGTTACATCTGTTACAGCAATTTAATACCCGGCGAAAGATCGCTTTGTTCAACAGAAACTTGCTGCGTTTTATTACATAAAACGTGAATTAATTAATTTCGAACAATGGACGAAAGTTTTTCTTGTGCACAATAACGTGACGATTTCGTCTGTATTATAAATGTGAGCACACAAGAGCGTTTCACTATTGATTTGAGAGAACTTTGTTTTAAAATTCATGGAGGAGTCGAGAGAGATTTCCTACAATATTTGTACAAATGTTTGCTATACACTCCATGTATGCGGAAGCTGTGCGTTATATTATTTAAATATGTGCTTTCTCTACACGTGCGCCGTTTTCTCTCTTTAAATGAATTCATTTGCGAGTCGATTTCATCATTTCTCGTTTCTCAGAATGAGTCTCTCTCAAATTAAAAACTAATATTTTATAATTAAAACCGGGACAAAAAAGTGTGTAATAATATAAATTATCTTTTGAAATAAATTATGGTAAATGATTTTAATTTAGAATTGATTTTAAACCGGAAAAGTTATACCGCAAAAGTCTCGGTACACCTTGTACATTCTATTGCGCCGGCTATAAAGCAGCAAGAAAATTACGGATCAGTAGCGTAAGAAGATTATACACCGGCAGGCCGACGATTCTCGAGCTTCTCTCGGGGGCAGAAACGTGTTGTTATCGCCGCTGACATTTACACCTTCACAACGCTACCGCGAGTCGTTACGTGACTCGCAATACGAATCTCCGTGACGAGTGCGCCGCGCGAGTAAATACAGTGTACCAGCTGTTACTTGATTTATAAGGGCAGAATACGTTTCTACGTTATTTTTTGTTTATGGTTTTCTAACGCGCAAGTCGAGTTCAGATAGTATGGGAAAAAAATACGCATAAAAACCAGTATTCATTGCGAGCATAATTGTTACTTCTCTCGATGTAACAATTAAAGTAAAAAAGATGCGTTAGCAAAGCGATCCTTTCGTCTTTATCGCACACATTTATATATTCTCTTTCCTTTGATTTGAAAAAGAAACGCAATATTTTCCCGCTCATAAAAGCCGCGCACTCGCGGCGGTAAAAATGAAACCGCTACTCGCTCGCGCGCTGCTCAATGGACGAACTAATGCGGGCTATTCGTTTCAGGCGATTTTTGAGAAGGCGAAGTATCACGGAGAACGGGACTAGTCCATTTGTATCGGCACATACGAGCGCCAGACCCGTTTGTATCGGCACATACAAACGCTACCACACGTGCAACACAGAGGTAAAGCCGCGCTTGTTCTATTTTTCCAGGTGGTCTTGTTTCCAGAAGGGTTGTTAGCGCTCCGCGATTAACCGCGAGTTTCTCCTCGTAAAAAAAATTCGCATACATGCTCACGCGTGTGTCACTACTTTCACGACGTTTCATAAATCAACGGATGCGTCTATATCCACTCGTTCTCGAGGATTTTCCTCACCCGACGATGCGTCACGAGTCGCGAACAAATCATCGCCCGGGCCAATTAAGGACGCGCACGACGACGATTTATATCCGCGCGGGTCCGGCGTGCGTGTGCGCAACGTTGTTTAAAATTCATAAGAATAATCACCACTTGCGAAACTAAAGACTCGAGCTTAATGGATGGCTGTGTCCAGTACTGAGGAAGGACAGAGAGAAACAAAGAGAAAAAGAGGGAGAAAGGGAAGGGTTCGCTGGCGCTGATTAGTCTCTGGTGGAGATAAAAATCTCGCGATAAGGTCTGTTTACCTCTCAAGCCGGGACCTGATCAGAACCACTGACATGTTTTTGAATTTTAAACACTCGTCCCGATGTAGTTTGGAAAAGAGATCTAAACGATACCGTTTTACTTAAAATCGAGAGCAAAGTAATCATCCCGTTTCGTTTTCTGGCAATTAATAGAGTCCTAACCGGAAATTATAGACGTATCACGACATACGTTCGCATTTGAATATATGAATTTTCGTTCCGCGATTGCGCTCGGAATACAATTTTTTTTCTTGCAAGACCGGAAATAATTATGCTTTTATTTAATGTTGGATAGGCGTTACGTATCTTTTCAAAATCGATTTCGATCGACATACTGTTTGCGACTCCCCGTGTTTCACTGTTTGATTAACGCAAGTTAATTGATTCGTCACATATTCGTGCAGGATTGCCCGAACTTTTCGGAAGATATCCGGGCGCAACAATGCGCCAAATACAATGGGAAGAACTACAAGAATCGTACTTACGTTTGGGTGCCTTTTCTGGATGGTGAGTTTGAAAAGTCGAATTGGTTTTCGATTTGCAAGCATCTGAAACATCGTTGTCTCCGTCTATGTTCGATTGAGACAACGATAATCGATACACAGAGTGATGCAAATTCCATCTGAAATATATGTTTCTAATCGTAATTATATTGATGTTTCTCAGCGCCGAACTCATGCGCGCTCAATTGCCGTGCGGTCAACGAGCGTTTCTACGCGACATTGGAACCGGCGGTAACGGACGGCACGCCCTGCGAGCCTCGAAATCTTCGTGGACGCGGGAGCTCCGGTATTTCGACGGAACGCAACGCTGGCGAACGGTGGCTCTGCGTCGCCGGGCAGTGCAAGGTACATACGCACGCAGTGCGGGCGCGATACCGAGAGAATGATGCCGGAAAATTAATAACTGCTACCGAACCGGCGCGCGATACGAAACCTTCTATTGGTCCCTTCAGGCTTTCAGCCCTTTGTCTCTTTTTCGTTCCCTTTTCCTGCCGATATCGAGATTTATTGCGCGCTCGACGCGTCAGTCAGATACGTTCATCAGGCAATAAATTCGGCAATTATTATTCTCCCCCGAGTTTTACGAGCTTCCGTGGCACTGTATATAGCACGTTTAGAAAGAATATCTTTTTTTCAAAAAAACCGTGAATTTATTCCAAATATCGTGAAATATTTGAAACACGTCGGGAATTGAATTCTCGAGGAACCTACGCGCAGTTAAATTTCCTAGTTCGTATTTAAACGCAAAAAGCAGCAGCGGAAATTCACATGTTTGCACATTCAGGCCGTAGGGTGCGATGGCGTAGTCGGTTCCGCCGTAACAATGGATTCCTGCGGCGTATGCGGCGGTCAGGGTAAGGGGTGTAGATTGTACGAAGGCATTTTCATGCAATCACTTTTGCCCAAGGGTCATCAGCACGTGACTACGATCCCGAAGGGTGCCATGTCGCTCAACATTTCCGAATTGCGACCCAGCAGTAATTTTCTAGGTAGCGCATTAATAATTAATTTATATAAAAAATTAATATAATTAAGAGAGGAAGGTTTTAATAAATGTAACAAATGATAGAATTATTTGCAGTAAATAATAATGTAGTATTTTATATTTAGAAATCGCAAAAGAGTAAATCACTGCAAATTATCGTGGAAATTTTTGTACAACTTTGTACAATCATGTTAGTAATTTTAAAAGCGAGTAGCGTTCTTAACACACCGGTAATATTTAATTAACGAACGATCGATCTCTATTTGTAGCGTTGAAAGACAGCACCGGTAGATACATTTTAAACGGACCGCAGTCTTATAGTCCTAGTGGTACTTACAAAGCGGCTGGTACGACATTAACATATCAAAGAGGCGATAGGAATCGTATGGAGTGCATCTTGGCGACCGGACCGTTGAACGACTCCCTGCATTTAGAGGTACTTATTAAGTTCCTCATTTCGTGTTA
This sequence comes from Pseudomyrmex flavicornis, assembly GCA_014825475.1. Classification (NCBI taxonomy): domain Eukaryota; kingdom Metazoa; phylum Arthropoda; class Insecta; order Hymenoptera; family Formicidae; genus Pseudomyrmex; species Pseudomyrmex flavicornis. The sequence continues at coordinate 4,579 of QVNW01000932.1, read as the reverse complement.
CCGGCTCTTCGTTACAGACACACATTAAAAGTAAAAACTATTTATTCAAATTATATGTGTGTGCTATAATATATGATTAAATTTTATTCTCTCTCTCTTTCGTAAATATTTTTAAATTTTTAATTTTCTTCGTATTGTTTATTTTCAAAGTTTTTCACTGTTATTTATATATATCTGCATTCTGAGTAAACAAAGTAAACATTCTCTATTTACTACAATTTAGCGTTTTAGTTTATAGATTCATATATATTTAATCGACCTCGAACTTAGTTTTAATACTGCTTATGTGCGGCATCATCGTAGATCTTATCCGTGGAATCGAATCCGGGCGTACTCTACAAATACATGTTACCTACGAAGGAAGTGTCGGACGATAAAGCGGTGATTGCACCGCCGTTGCTTGTCGCAGGTAATTGCTTTATCGCCGATCAATTACACATACGAATAAAAACTACAATTTACCCACGACTTGTATATCTACAGTACATATTAGTACTCGGAACGTCTTATTCTTTTTTTTTTTTCGCAGGCTCGAAGGATAGAGGATCGAACGAAATATCTAGTCCGCCGTACACACACACGAACGTGCGAATACCCGTTATAAGGTACATGATTTTAAGATAAATTAATGAGAAAAAAAAACATTTTTCCTCAAAATTACAAAAATTTAACTTCGAATGTTCTTCAACATTATATTTTATTGTTTACTTAATTATATACGGCGCGTTCGTATACCTCTCGTCCTCAAAAATCGAGCCGCGCGATTTGTCTTCGTCCGTGCAGTTCGTTGGCTGTCTTGCTTTCCAGATCGGATTGGCGAAGCGATTTATCTTACGGGCGTCGCGATCGCGATCCGCCGCGCGCTCACGACGGCGAACGGAAGGACGAGATAAAGGTGATGGCGGGCGACCAGCCCAAGTTGAAGAAGAAGAAGAGGAAAAAATTCAATTGGAAAGTGACGGGTTTTACTGCCTGCACGAAGAAATGCGGAGGAGGTAAGGGTCTCGACGAAATTAATCGCGCGTCATCGTATCACGCGGAGTGTGTGTCTCGTTGCAAATTAGAAAAATTCTCTCTGACGATATCGGTGTTACAATAGTTCCTCGGTTTGTGCACGATTCGGAACCAGCGACGGAACACGTGAATTCTAAGGTGCGAATTCGTTCACCTTCCAAGAGCTCGGGTGCGTTCACGAGAAACAGCTACGAGCGAGAACAAAATGAAATCGAGACCGTCGTTGGAATGCGGAGGGAATAACGATGGAACATCAAACGAGATGAATCTTGGACACCAATCGAGGAACTACTGTATATTTGTGGTCGTACAACGCGAACGGTTTAATTGATTACGTAATATAAAGCTTGTCGAATTAACAGCGATGTTCGAACCACCACTTTGATAGAGGAGACAAAAAAACAATTTGATTAAAATTATTCGATTATTTCTCGCATAATTATCTTCCCTCGATAAAAGCACTTTTGAAGAATATATACAATCATTTATATTGTTTCATAAAAAACAGATATTCTGTAAAATTTTAAGTGTTAAGTCAAACGAGATAATACAAAGAATTGTGTTTGTATAAAAATAAAAAAATGTCACTTTGAGTTGTAAGTTTGATCTGTCGTGATGAGTCGATTGAACAATTAGGCAAAAAACGCCTGGATAATTAGAGGTCATTACGAAAACGACTTCTTCGTCTAGACATCACTGGGGCATTGCGTGGGAAGTGACCCGAGATACGTTTGACACAATTAGACACGCGTTTTAATGCGACACGAAAAGTGGCAGACAAGATAATGTGAATCTTTCAGTGCATTTTAAAATACTCTTAACTTTATGTAAATAAAATAATTTTAAAAAGATTTTAAACAATTGTTTTTTATAAAATTAAATTAAACAGAAATAGAATAATGGAATATATATAGACGTGAAAATATTCGTAGTTTAAATTATTGCATTGTCACTTGCAGGCTTGCAGACAGCGATCGCAAAATGCGTTCGCGAGGACACTCAGATGCATGTCAATGAGAAACGCTGTCGCAACATCGAGAAACCTCCCCCTCTACGATGTAACGATCGTCCTTGCGTTCCCAGGTACTTATGGTAATACATACATGTACATATGACAATTCCTGTGATAATTTTTCAATAGATTCCGCGACAGTTTATTCTCTATCTTTTTTTGTTTTACTTTCTACATTTAGTTAAGTATCTTTGCTCCATAGTTCTTACATCTTTACCTTACGTATTTTGTGTAAATGTAAATTGGAAATTACTTTTGTTACAAAATTATCGCCTGCATCCGCAAGAAAAAAGTAAGAAACTAAAAATATTTTTATTGCGCAACGTAAATTTCGTACACTATACAGCACATTTTGTTTGAACGGAGTGTCACATTGCGGATATTTAAAAAACTGAAAATATCAGATGGCAAGCCGAACCGTGGAGCGAATGTTCGGTTACTTGCGGAGTCGGCGTTAGAACGCGAAGATTAGAATGCGTTCAGGAACTGAACGCGGAATTGACGGTACGCGTGGCCGCTGGTGCGTGCATCGAGCCGCCGAATCTGAACATCACGGAAACTTGCAGTCTGTCGGATTGTCCCAACGCGAATCCGGAATTGAGGAATTTGTCTTCTCAATACGGTGAGCCCAGATGGGACGTGGGCATTTGGAGCCCGGTAAGTTGCTATTTTTTGTTAAACATCCTTATTGCAAAATTTCTAGCGCAGAAATAAAATTAAAACCAGAAATAGATTGAGCTTCGTAATTTTCGCCCATCACAAATTGTCGATTTATCTCACGCAATTGTGTGTTTTTAGTGCTCGGTGACGTGTGGTCGTGGAACTCGAAATCGAACGGTGACTTGCATAACGTCCGGAGAGCCTTGCTCGTTAAACAGCAAGCCGGAATCCCAAAAAGCTTGCGAAGTAACATCTTGTAGCACGATGACGCGTGATATGAAACATCACGCTTCCTGGCTGTATTCGAAATGGTCTTCTGAGGTAACAAACGCAACTTTATATTAATCTAAGCTAATAAAAATAAATTAAATTCTTTTAGAATTCTTTTGGAATAAATATTCTCTATCCGAGCGATATATCTTTTTATTACGCGAGTTTACATTTTTATTTGAAGTATGCGACATGGTATTTCGTCGTTGTTACAGTGCTCCGCGGAATGTGGAGACGGCGTAAAACTGAGACAAGTAATGTGCGGTAACGATATCGAGCAATTTTGCGATCCCAAAGAACGACCGGACGCGGAAATGCCCTGCTCCGGACGAGAAGCGAACTGCGACCGCCCTAAGTGGTTCACCAGTTCATGGACATCCGTTAGTACAAGATAAACTTAAAAAATAAAATACGTCGCAGCGACGTATCAAATAATCATCGCAGATAACATGAAAAATCACACATGTTTCTAATTACACAAGTTGTAATTACACTTTATATGTATATATTTTTCAAATAATTCAACACGTTGTATTTTTATATATGTTTTTAGTGTTCTGTCTCATGCGGGATTGGCGTGCAATATCGGGATATCGTTTGCATAGCTAGAACAAATAATAAATCTGTCGCGCTATCCGCGGAAGATTGCGGCAGGGATCCTAGACCACCTACTCAACAGATATGCAGAATGCCCGCTTGTTCGCCGGAATGGTTCACTTCGGATTGGTCGACGGTTAGATATTAGAAAAACTGATAATAACGAGAACTTATACATCAACGCAAATTTTTCGAGTTTCTTTCAAATTTTGTGATGTCTTTATCGATATTATTTACAATATTATTGCAACAGGTTTCAATTTATTGTGATTTCTTTTCTTCTACGCATTTCTCCAGGTTTATTTTTTATTTTGCTTTATATTACCTAGTTTTATTTACGTGTTAAATACAATTATTGTTTCTCATCCTCAGTGTTCCGCTACATGCGGGGTCGGAGTGCAAACGCGCCTCGTAAGATGCATCGTCGAGTATGTCGGTAACGACACTTGTTCCGAAATCGATAAACCAAACACGAAACAACAATGCAACATGGAACCATGTAAAAACGAAATGTTACCGACAAGCAAACCGCCAAAAAGTACGAACTTCTCGTTCTCTGTATTTAATTTTTTCTCAAATTTTAGCAACTAAAACTGCTTTCTTTAATTTCCCGAAAGAATATTGCAGAGAGTGAGTTTGGCAATGATATAAAATAATGTAAAATAGCATTAAATAAACTATATGTCTAAGATTCCTCAATATTTATGTTCCAGAAGCATCCCACGAGTGCGTGGACAAGTATCCATTCTGCGCGTTAGTAGTGAAGAACGGTTTGTGCAGAATTAAATATTACAAACACTCATGTTGCCAATGCCACGTAACTAATAAGGCTGCGACTTCGCATTCGTCTGCAATTTTATAATTACACGAATGTGAGGCTCACGCGCGAGCGATTGTTGATTATATAATATCGTTACGTTAAATCGGATTAGATAAATTATGCCAAATGTAAGACTGCTACAAAGAGATAACGACGTATGTACAATATATATTACGTATCTAAGTATATATATATATATATATATA
>QVNW01000931.1:0-45442 GCA_014825475.1 Pseudomyrmex flavicornis | reverse complement strand
TAGTATAAATTAATTTAAATTTACATCTGAACCAGGTAGGTTCACATTTTGACCGGTTTGGTTCACATAGTGATCACTCGAATTGTGATATATATATACGCTATGTATATTTGTTGTTTAGAGCAAGTATATCGATGCGTTGTTAAATAACAAGTAATATGAACACACACGTAAAAACTTCCGTTGTAGACAAATTTGCACGAAGATGTATCTCCCTCTCATAAATCTGCGAAAAGAATATTCCATCGAGAAATGATTTATAACGATTTAAGCACAATTCTCTCTCTTCGCATCGCGAAAATGAGGAATGAGGTGTTCCCGCAAAGGAATTGCACCTTAAAACTCGGAATGCGCGTATTTTACAAGTGCAAAGCTCATAAATTCAGGAAGCACATTTTTGCGAGAAGTGGTAAATTTATCGCGTTCTATAAGCACTGTTCTCTCTTCTGTATCCGTATAATCAAGACCAATTTTTTTTGTCGAAATAATCGTTACACACGTGTTTGAAAAATTCATGTATAAAAAGAAGTTGCGTCGAACACTTGTTCGGGCAAAGGTAAAATGCCCTCAAAGGCATTTTAACTGCGAAAGCTTCTAGTTTTCGAGCTATTTACTTTTAATACCGCCCATTTGCGTGATAAAGAGACCAAATAAACAGGAGTACCTTTTCGAATAATTCCACGGTCATACAAGCGCAAAAGGGAGAGTCCATCTCTAATTTCAATGATAATACATACAACGGCATGTGCATACATACAATGGCATTTTATCCCAATGGACGTTCCCACTTCGTTAACAAGTTACTCATCGCCAGCTTTCCGCAAGTCTGACCGCAGCGCGGTTTGATATTATGCACTCCCTGTAATCTAACGGATTGTACGTTATTGCGAATACGTCGATATTTACAGTAACGACTGTAATTCAAGCACGCATGAAGAGGCGTTCCGATATCATGATCTCGCGAGAGTGCCTGCCGATCGCTAGATTCGATTCGGTCGCTGCTAGATTCGGACCGAGCTCGTCGAGTGCACGTGCAAGTCGAGAGATAACGCGGTATCGGTCCAGTACACGTTGCACGCGAGTATTTTCCCCCGAGAGTGTGTCTCTCGCGCGGATAATTTGGCCATCCTCCAGACTACGGTAATGACGAGTCGAGTCCGCAGCCGCACATCGTCCCTAACTAGGTCAGAGTATGGGAGCCGAAATATACCGTCGGCGTAACTAATTTCTCGTTCCGCCCCCGTCGTCTACCGCACTTATCGCTCGTTTTCCGATACATCGAGTCGCACATTCGTAACGCTTACTAATCAATTTGCACACGTAGCGTATAAACTAATAAACACCAGAGATATTCCCACGCGAATAAACGGGCGAAAACAATAAATATATTTAATTTTAAGAATATTCAAATATATTTTACACGAATGTATTCAAGTTTGTAGATTTATATAAAAATATTGCTTTGCCAATAGATGTATTAAAATATATATTGTATCATATATTATAATACACACTTAAAATAATATCGATTCTAATATTTATAGTCGCGAATTATAAACTCCGCTACTATATAGAAAGTTAAATATACATTTGAAAAATTTAATTTACGACTTTCGACCGTAACTCTCTTTATGCATAACTTTTCGTTAGTTGTTTTCAATATTCGATGAACGGTTTGAACGATATTATAATAACCGCATGCGTATCGGCACGTGCTCGCGCTGATGGCAAGCGTACGAAGCATGTATGTATGTACATACAATGCGTATATTATACCTATACATGCAAACGTAGTTGCGAGTACATAGTTGTGTTTAATAATAGACTCCGCAGGAAAATTTTTATATATCCCGCACGCTCACACACTCACAAAAGTGTATACACATTTATATAAGTTTACGAGCATTATGACGATATACATCGAGCTTAAGGTACATGTATTAAATTCAACCACGTTCTAAACTACTAGATGTTTAGCCGGTGTTCCCGTGCAAAATTCATTTTCATTTCCTTCACTGTAATTAACCTCATGCATTTGATATGGCCTGTGCATAGAACCAAGCTCTGTTAGTTTTCTCTCTCTCTCTCTCTCTCTAACGAGAATTAAGATATATATTTTAGACCGTTCGGTCAATCTTAGAATACGCAGCAGAATCACGAAGTCGTGAAATAAAATACAATAAAGAATACACTTCAGAAAAATGCGAAACAAGAGAAATGCAATAAAGTCGGGTTACAGGAATAATAAATTAAATAGTATATAAGTCCGGCACAATGTAATATAAAAGTTCGCTTTTTGTATTATCACTCGGACGGTAATATAAAAGTAATATAAGAAAATTTCGCGAAACCTCTCTCAGCGCCTTTCGAAAATAATCAAATTTCTCGTGACAGTTTAATATTGTTTCGAGTCAATTTCTAATGAAACAACATCTATATACGAGAAAAGAATGTTCAATATATTGTCTCGCTGTAAAGTTTCTTTGCGCGAAAATACAGCATGACCTATTTGTTCTATACCGCGTTTTCCCGGTATCGTTCGCTCGCTGATCGAAAGTTTCTCAGAGAGATCGCGGACTGAAAAATTCGATTCTATAACGAACTGACTTTCTGCCACTTAGGAAACATATAAGGATGAAGTTGCTCGCTGAAAAGTTGCGCGCGCCAAAGCAGCAGCACCTCTTTCACCTCATTCTATGCGTGTCATTTCTTTTTTTTTTTTCCTCTTCATTTTTGGCATTTCTGTCGTCTGTCGCGCGCTTAAGCGTGAGCGTTGACAAGAAATCTCGCATTTTCCACGATTTTCCCATTTCACTCGGTACCATCGACCAGACTCGCCGCGTGATTTTCGAGTCCTTTGATCCTGCTTCAGCTTGACATGGTTTCCGAGCTGCTTCTGCGTCGCACCTTGCTCTTTTCGTGAATTCTCTCTGGTCAGAATGTCATCGCGTCGCTTTCAGAGTGAGTTTCAGCGTTTTACCGAGCAGCGATCTAATCTCCGCTTCTCGCTCTCTCCATCTTTTTTGCCCGCAAACACACAACGTAGCTACTCTTCCATAATTGCGGCGTTATCAGATTTCAAATACGAGCACTGTGAAGCTGACGCAATTTTCGCGTATATTCTTCATATTCTTCTTTATTTGTAAACAGCGAATCTTATTTAAAAACTATGTGTGTGTGTGTGTGTGTGTGTTTTATTTTATATATGTATACTACATATAATTAAACATTATTTTCTCTACCAGCTTAATTTGTTTCATTTTTTTCCATTTATTTTCAATATGAAAGATTAAGTATGTTTGTCAATAACTGCCACCAATTATTATATAACATGTTATTTAATGGTAAATTAAAACTGTGTATTGATATAGGTATGAGATTTTACTGCAGTCAGAATATAAAATATAACAACATATATATATATATATTGTTATTAAAATTTTGACACGTTTATAAACTTATAAACATATATTACTTTACAACATATTATTTATTAACTAAAATATAAATGATAACTGGCGTGTTAAAAAATATAATTTAAATAATGATTTAATAATTTGAGAGAAAGAGAGAGAGAAAGAGAGAGAGAGAGAGAAAGGGAAAGAAAGAAGACAATTACAAATGTGAAAATTATGAAGCTCTCATTTTGTTACAAAATTTCCATTAGCAATAATTCGAATTATATTGGAAATAATCAAAACTATATTGTATTTCTCACACATGAGGTAAAACATAAATAAATAACAAATTTGTACTTTAATTAATTTTAATTAAATATCAATAGAGAGTAAAAATATATTTTATTCTATGCACACGTGTGTATTATACATATATTTATTGTTATTTATTTTACGTTAAATATTCAATTTAGCGAAACTCGATAATTTCTTAATAAGAACATTCCTTAATAATAATAACAGATTCTAAACCTGATCAATCTTTCAGACAGTTCGAATTACAGAAACATTTAGCTTTCACTTCGTGTTCGCAGAAGTTCCAGGTTTTTTGACGACTGTTTGTAGGTGTAAAAGATCTGGTGTTGTGCACAGAGACGTACGTCAAAATTAAGATCTGCTATATGTTACCGCATCAAATTGTTGGAGATTAGTTTTAAGGCTAGAAAGTAACATATTTTTTTCTCTGGTCGTCTTTTTATTTAACGACGTTACAAATTTTGAGATTCAATTTTTGTTCAAGTTTTTGACTATTATTGGCAATATTAACGAATGCATAATACAAAACGCGCGTTTTCGACAAATATCTGTATATATAGAATTGTTTCCATCAAAAACTAAAATAAGCTATGATGATGCGACTTGTTAATTATACAAAATCACAAGACATGTTTTCAAATTATTATCATATTTTTCTATAAAGTATGTACAAGTTGTATGCACGTAAGAAGATACTTCCGGAGTACCATATTCTGAGTTTATCTCTCTTTATTCTTTGCAAGCTTTGACAAATGTTGCGTACTGTGAATTTTATTTATGTAGCAAGAAAATCTCGCAGTAAACGTACTCGCAACCGGGCATGAGCAATACGAAAGACAAACTCTTTATTTCTGTTTTCACATAGTTGATAATTCTCAAACAGTAAGCTGAAAAGCTTACTCTCGCAAAGGATCTATCGCAAAGATTGAAAAACGGCGAATGCATATCGGGCATACACGTCAATGTAAAGACATGCGGAAAGAGAGATGGATGAAGCTAATTAGAGGAAGTTAATTAGAATGCTAATTAGATATTCGTTATTGCTTAATACTCGTCTCAAAGAACAGAAAGACGGAGCATTTAATAAGCTTGCAAAAAGCCGTCGGTACGTTCAAAGCAAACTAAAACGCATATCATTCCGTCAGGCAGGGTATGTATATTGCGGCGTGCAATGCAAACGCAATAAAAGATATATTACAGTTCTGAAAAACACCTGACTGTTGAATTCCACGCAAATAACACACTTGACCCTTTTATAAAATTACTGTTGTTTTACAAACACAAACACATATATAGAACATGCATATACACATATTTGTAGAACATGTAAAATTTAAAATTAAAATACACCTATTCTATTGTAATTTGTGTACGTATTAGATTTTTACGAGAGAGAGAGAGGGGGGAGGAGGGAACTTCTGCAAATTGCAAAAACCACAGGAAACGTTCTGTTTATTCGGTAAAACTTCTGTTTAGGGAAGGCTCCTCTAATGACCTGTTTCACATATATTATAAAGAGCATTCTTCTGAGTAACAATCAAAAGGTTTTAGCAGTCGTTCATTATTGTTTATTAAAAAAGAGAAAAAGTAGTTTTCAAAAGTATTAAAATTCTGTGTGATATTCAGAAATTCATGTAAAAAGTTTACACCATGTTGAAAGTTCACAACCTTTTTCAAAATATCTCTACCCGTCTAGCACAGAACTACATAACACCCGTTTGAGTGATAGCATATACGACCGAAGAAACCAAAACAGTAAGCTCTGTATGCTGAATATTTGTGTACAACACATCATACGTTATGTATAAAATATACACGGTGTCGGGAAACGATGGTCTTTTTATCAAACTGTTTTTGTTTATTAACTTTTTAACGAACAATGAGCGACGGCTAAAAACTATTTGGAACGTATTCAGAAAGATGATGTTTATAATATATGTGAAGAACAAGGTCATTGGAAAAGTCTCTCCTAAGTGGGAATTTTATCATTTATTTTTCTTTACGTAGTTTGAGATTTATGGAAAATAAATGTCTTGTAAAATATTTTCATAATTATTTATTCTACAAGGAAGGAATTTTACTTTATAGTTTCTGATTTACAATAAAACAAAAACTCTCGGAACGTCCTGTATATAGGATAAATCCGCTCATATTTTCCTGTTTTCCCAGGAGATGTTTAGCAGTTGCCTTTATATTGCCGGCAAACAAGCTACATTTTTCAAAATGTTGGATGAGGTTCGTGATATTAAGCCCATTTTACATTCAAAATAACAAAGTGTACTACACTAAAAAAAAATTTGCTCTTTTTTGTTATAAAACAAAAACAAAAATTTACATAGTGTCAAATCCGTTCATCTAATTGGAAGCGCTATCTGTTCGATTCGCGCGACCGAATCTGGAAAGATTAACATTCTCAGTAAACCGCACAGTCTGACAAGTTCAGAGCGTGGGATTCATTGTTAATTTGTCAAACTGAAACTCTTGCTCTAAGTTGCGCGCGACTGAAGTCAGATTAGGTGAAGGAGCCACACAACTACCGTTGCTCGTCTTACGGAAACTCCACGAAGAGGTTTACGCGCAGTAGCTAACGTTGCAGATGAAATGTGAGAATGCACTTAATATGTATTTCACTAGCAATTGCACTGCTCGATCGATTTTTGCAGCAATGTTTCACGAGGCAGAATAAATTTTTTTTTTTACTATCTTTTTTTTATACGATAGTTAAAGAGCACGACATTTCGCCTCGGCGAAATGATGTCTTCGTATGGGGTATCGAGTTGAAAATGAACTCGGCAACAATAACGGCAATAATACATCGAGCAGTTATTTATTCAGAGATAATACTCCGGTGGCGCGGAAACGGTTCATTTCCATAGTGAATGTCACGAAGACCGAGAGAGAAACACTTCGACGGGAGAGCAGTTTCTCGGCGCGGCAAAAAGTACCTATCAACTTCCGCGAGAAAGAATAAAGTGCCTATCCGGCACTCGGTTTCATTCGATGCGATACTTTTCTTTATTCCCATGGAATCGACGGCGGCGTATTTGTGAAGATGCAAATTCGTGATTGCATCGCTTCGCGTTTGGAAAGGGGAGAAGGGAGAAAGAAAAAGAAGAGTCAGGGCTCGAGAGATTGACTTTTTCTTCGAGATTACGGTTGTGTGCAAGGCCGCGTTTATGTTTTTTTACGTGAATCGACGTTACGTGAGACGTTATCCCGTTTACATCTCACGCGGATCGGTTATTCGTCAAGGATGACGCAAACTTTTCTCGCTTATGACTACGCTCGGAGCTTTGTCTACGTAACCTTACTTTAAAATACGACGTCTGAAAGCCAATACCGACCTTCTATCTTTATAAGCCAAAGATACGTCGACCTTAAAATAAGATCGTCATAGCGTGAATATATTTGAATACTTGCGAGCACGATATGGTCTAAAATTATGATGAAAAATCGCCTCTGTTCTGCTGAATATTGATTGACCGAATGTCGCATGACATAAATGTGCTGAGCTTTTCACAAGTGTATTAATAAAAACTAAATAAACAAAATCGCGACTGCATTGTCTTATTGCATGTTGGTGAGAAAAAGTTTTAAGTACTAAATTATCCTCTGCCGTCGTAAAACAACCGAAGAAACAATTTATTTCTCTTGATCAATTAACTCTATGTATGTTGCACTTCCTAATTACGGTCTCGAGAAACGCGTGTGTGAAGCCTTTCACACACGCGTTGCCTCGCAGTCGCGCAAAGTAGGAAGGATGCGACGTAATGAAGAGGCAAATGCTGCTGTGCGCGTCGTAAGGCGGGAATCCATTCATATCGACGTCGCGCAGAGTTCGAGGACTAAGGTAGTTTAGTACGTACTCGCGGATCTGACTGGTCGACTTTGATTACAGTCACATCTGCGAGTTATTGCGACATCCGTCGGCGCGAGTTTGAACCGCAAACAATAACACGCTACAATTTTATGACAGTTAAAAATGAGTCTTATTGCCAATCTCTGTTATTTCGTTATTTTAAATGTGGTTACTTATTACATAGCTTTATTAATATTTTTGTATTATATATATTTTGCATTTCTTAACGCAATATCAGCAAAACCTTCATAAGATATGAGCATCTTGTACGTCTTTACGCGGACTACAAAAGTCAAGAAGAGAGAAACACAGAAAGCGTATTGAAAAAAATAAGCGCGCGTTTTCTTAGATGTACAATCGCAAAAGAAACGAGAGAGAGAAAGAGCTGTGTGCGACCGCACACATGACTATAAATTATATTTTCCGATATCAATTCCATAAAGATACTTTGTGTACCCGAATAAAGCTTATAACTCTTGCGGGTAGAATGCAGCTTCTGATTTATGTTGCGTAAAGCGCGGGATTGAATTTCTACGTCTAATATAAATCAGTTTCAAAAAAATGGGATTAGCCTGACAAACCAAGAGCTTTTCCATCAACGTCAGAGCGTATAAAGGGCTCGTTTCGCCGATACGTGTTAGACCGCCGCGTAAGAAACTGTCGGCAGTAAACCGTAGATTATCGCGGAAAAACTCGTGACTCTCTCCTGACCTACAACCGCGTCATTCCAACGTCATTGCCAGCTGTATCATTTGGTTTAACGATTATGGTTATGCGATTACGTTTACACAATTGAACAGTGATGAGATCCCTCGTCAAATCCACGTTGAATACAATTGCGAACGAGAAATAAACTGCGATCTAATTTTTTTTCTCTTCACGCGCGTTTGAAGAAACATAATGAGCTGATATCGATTGCTTTGTTATCAGAAACAAAATCAACCGAGAAACGAACGTAGTATAAATCGTCGATGTTTTAAACGATTTTATAGATATTAAAAAATTTTTCCGGCTGTTTTTTTTTTTTTTTTTTTTTTTTTTATTTCGTTTTTATTTCGTTCATTTTTCTTTCATTTTTTTCGCACAAAACCATGAATAAATATCACTTGCATCGAGCAAATTCATCAACCGTAACGCCTGAATGCGGTATTCATTGTGCGACGTGAATGCGGCTATTGAGAATTGTAGACTAAGAACTGAAAGCAATTTCCCTATCGCGAATATAACGAGGGAAGGGGGAGAGTATCAATGATATTGCTTATACCATGAATCGAATCGGTTTTGTTGTCCGATCGCCACGCCGGCAAATTCAAAATTATTGTACTTTCATATATTTGTTCCCGTTCTAAGCTCTCGTCATTTCGTGTACGTAGGTGAAGCGTATTATAACCATTACAAGTTCTTCTCGACACTGTCTATAGACAGAAGACGACGCGATCGAAACAGCCACGTCGTTGGTTAAATTAAATTCGCGCGCGAACGCAAACACGTGATAACGTGAACGCACTTAAAGGTAAACCCGACGAAGTTTCGTATTAGCATTAACAACGTCATTGCAGATTACAAGCTGCTGCTGCTTTTTCTCTTCCTCTCTCTTTTTTTTTCTCATCTGTTCCGAGTAAGCAAAGTTCGAAGAGCCTTGTGCAACTTAATACTGTCTCGCCATTAAGCGCAAGCAACAACTGCGTTAGATCAAAAGAAGAGTTTCGCGTTTTTAACAGCCGCCTTCGTAACTATGTAGTAACTATTCTTACTAGCGTATTTATGAAACGTAATGAAATTGAAACTTTTATCACAAGAAACTTCTCCGCGTCTGACACGAAAAGAATCGAATTTTTTATTAAACTCACTTTCTACTCATTCCGGTTAGCTTTTCTCGACAAATAGAAAAAGATATTACTCTTCCGTGCTAATTAAAAAAGTCAATTTATGCCGACGTTAAAAATAGAATAATTGAAGTTATATAATACTGAAACAACTTTTTAATTTGAATCAACTTTTGTATTAAAAAAACACATAAGTTTATTAATTTAGAAAATATTTATTCGATAATATAAATATTGTATATAAAATATTGTAATATGTTTTAAATATTTATCTCCTAACTCTATGTGAAGTACGATCCGAATAAACTATTAATATTATTAATAAATATATGTCGCATTATAATACTTAAAAAATGGCTCTGTATCTTTTTTTAACGTGCTTTAACAAAAGATTGCATATGATGTACTTGATTATATAGTGTATCTAGTGTCGAATAACTTTGAATATCTAAGAAAAGTTTTTTGTTTCGAAATGGCAAAGAAAGAAAATCTACATCTCACAGAAAATGATCTCTTCTTACTACCTATCGTTAAAAATTGAGTAATTCTTATGATAGAAGCGAAGTTCATCTAGCATGAATAATAGAGTCGACCGTAATCTGAATAATGTACATTAAATCGGAAGTTCGTCGGAAGTACTTGATTCTAAATATGATGGACAAGTTTTCCGAGAAATTTTAACTTTCTGCTTCTCGCGTTTCCCTTCACTTCAACTCTATCCAGAGAAGAAGCTTCATCAATGAAAAGAGAGATGATTGGCGCGGCGGTATTGACAAATGGTTGTGTCCATAATGTGGCGCAAAGAAAAATACTTCGGATGGGAAGAGTTCTTGTCGTGACCCACTTTTTCTTTCGCGCTTTTCTCGCTTTTTCTTCTCCTCCCCCTCTCTCTTTTAGTACAGGTACGTTCGATTTGAATAAAACGCTTTAATTTTGCAAACCCGCGCGTTCTCCCTCCGCCGCGGAAATTTAACTGCCGTTGCAAACAACGCGCATTCAAATCCACGATGTGGCCCTTTTTTCCGTAAAACCTACACATTGCCGCGTGTTGTAACTGTAAAAAAGTACGATAATGCGCTATTGCATCCTTAATTGTACGGCAACATGCATTATTGTGAATGCAAAATTGACGAAATAATTGTTTTGTAAACTCGCGGAAAACAATTTTGCTTGTGTTTACTCGCAATGAGATTTGACATCCCAAACAAAATTCCCGTAACTTGATATAATGATATGATGAGGAGAATTACACAATCTCGTTTTATTAATAATAATTCAAATTCACTGCACAATTACTGCAAATTAATAGTCTCTCTTACTCTCTCTTTCTCTCTCTCTTTCTTTCATCTTGACTAATAATGTATAAATTCTTTGTGTAATGTAAAATGAACGTGAAATACACAAGATTGAAAATTGTTTTACAAGTTATTACATCAAACAAGCTTGTAATATTAATTAAGCACTTTGATATAGTAATTATGTTAATTAACATAAATTACAAATATGAATTACAGAAGGTGAGCAATAATATATGATTACAAATAATTCCTTTTTACACAAGTAAAACAAAGTGCAAATGGAGTGAGTTTTTAGCACATTTCGATTTCCTCGTATTACGTGTTAAATGAAACGCTTACGTGTTAAATAAAACCTACAGCATTTTCTGTTCATATAACAAGACTCTAAATAATTGCATTACAATTAAACGGTAATCGTGCAGCACGAAGTAGAAATAATGCTATGTTAGTTTAATCCCATAACCGCGAGAATTATGCCGCGGGCAGTTAGGTATTTTGCCAACACTAATGACTAGGACAAAAAAAAAGTAACCGCGAAAAAAGGTCCTTTTACGCGCAGCCGGGAAAGTGCAGTGGTGGACAGAAAAAAGCGCAATCTTCAAAAGCATTAATCTCACTTCCGACGGTGGCATATTCTGACTGAAAAAAAAAAAAAGAGAACAATAATAAACGTTCAGCGTGAGCGAATTCTTTTTTAGGGTGAAAATAAGTGCGGGATAATTAACGTGAGTAGACACGAATCGCAAACACAAAGGACGAGCGTGAGAAAACGCGCGCAAGCTAAACGCAAAAGCTACGGATGTGAGTATATTGGCGATAAAATATTTCCACAGCATATGCGCGAACGTCATACGCGATAGAAATTACTGCTGCACTCCCGGCACTACCGGCGTTTCAACGAAACTATCGTAAATTTTGCATTGAACCAGAATGAGAGACGCAACAAGAAATGCGTCAGATATTTTCATGTATATCCATCTATCTAACAATTTGTGAATCTCGGAGGATTTGCGTAAGTGCTTTAAGGATTTTGTGCTGGCGATATTGTATTATGTAACAAAATGATTATATAATCTCGTATATTTACTGAAAATATTTCTTTAATAGAGGAAAAGATGGAGAGTTTGGTAAAAATAAAAATTGCAAGAACTTTGTTACCGATATTTTGTTCTCTCAAAATAGACAATCGAGCATTTTCTGTGCTTGCGCGAATTGAGAGAAATAGATCTTTCAAAAACAATTGTAACACAGTTATGACTTTTGTTATGTCATAGAATGTTATTCGTAATACGTGTAATTAATTCAAAATACGCACCGAGAGAAACCTCATTTTGAAATGCAAGACATACAGTGTCGCGAAGCTAAATAGCGTCAAAGAACTGCTAGTTACTATCACGTGACTTAATTAATCCGAAAATCCACTCGACACTCTCGACACTCCACTTGATTTTACAGTACGTCATCACGGAAACTTGATACGATGTGACGCGAGCCGGTTACAAATATGTCATTTAACCTCTAGCGCGAAGTTTCTCTCTCGGTGGCATTCCAGTCGAAAATTCTTATAATACGTATATCAAATATAATTGCACAAATATTTTGAGGTAATTATTCGTACTAAAGTTTGCGAAAATTGTAACGATTAATGAGATATGATTTTATTTTATAATATTTAATCTGTTTACGATAATTAAATTAAGTTAAATTATTTTGTGTACGAACTGTCTGCGTCGATACTTACGAAAATACGTGTCAGTGCTTAAGGGTCAAGGGAATCGCTGTGGCTCGCTAATTAACGCTGCAGTGGTTGCTTCCAATTCATCACTTCCGTTACTTGTTCGCATGCGGAATTCACACCCTTAACTGCAATCTATACTATTCTGTGTGCAACGTTTGTAAATGCGCTAGTAATCTAATTGGATAATTTACTTGTCTATCGTTTTACTTTACGTAAAATTATTTATGTTATAACATCACGAGTTTGCTAAATTTGTATCTTACGCGAAATAATTATTCGACACATAAATTATCCTCGAGTCTTACTTGCGATCACTCGATTAAAGTTGTTTCTAAAGTGTTCAACGAGTAGAAAGACAAAACTGAGAAATGGCAGTCTTTGAGAAAGTAGCACTCCAAGTCTAAGCAACTATGTAGTATAATGGCAAACAACTGCTCGCTTATCTCCGACGAAAGCATTCAACAAGTTTAAGTGAAGAGATACGCGTAAGTGTGGTGACGTACCTAGCATGTGACAAAATCCGTCACACATCGCATTTAAATTTTTAATAGTTTAATCATTTACATACTAGTTTTTTTTTACTTTAGTTAAAAATTCTTTACTTCTCCTTTTTTGTTTAATAATTTCAAAATTCTCGATCTTCGCAAGTCAAATTGCGGTGTTTTCGTAAGATATAAGAAAGACACAGTTGAATATATATGTTAAAAAGAATGCAAACTTCTCTTTCAAATTTCACAATCTACAATACTCTGTTTATATAGATATGAGAACAAATAGAAGGCAATATGCGAGAGAGCGATAAAATAGAACAGTATAAATATAGAAACAGTTCTCAGAAAGAATAACTCATTGTCAGTATTTTATTTCACATGATATAGCGTTGCGTCATCACACATGAAAAAATTTCATAAAAATTAGAAATCGTAAAATCTATTTAAAAAAATATAATTGTCGCAACAAAATTATGATCCTTGACTCCAAGAAGGAATACACAAGCCAACTTTTGCGAAATAAAAACATTTAATTTGTAGGAATTTGTAATAAAATGTGTCTTCTGAAATATATTTTGTATATTTGTTTGAGTATTTTGTTACAAAAGACTCAAGTTTATAGAAACAACATATATATGTATTTCTAAGACTATTATTTATTGACTGGTATATTAACACACAGAGAGGTATAAAATTCAAGTTTTTTGCCACATCATAAATCTCTGAATATATTATCAGTGTGTGTTTTATACCACAACGTAATATCATCTCATATATCTAATTTCTAACTTTGTTTCTTTTCCTATCAGTCTTCATTGATGTATTTTGCTGCACTGCGCCACATTGCTATAAGTTTTATTTCCCGAGATGCATTTTATTCGTCTTCCTAAACTTGACTAATGTATACCTGTCTGCGCACTGCACTGCAGTAGTACATATCCGCGTCGTGGTCGTCTTTTTTTCCCGCACTCGATGCACCTATCAGATATCATTTGCAAATAATATCAATTTGTTAAAATATCGTTATATGAGTTCTTGAAAAGAGTTTCACACATGATACACTAATAAATAAAACGTGTGTAAAGAAAATATTTCACTAGAAATTATTTATAAATTTATCTGAGAGACAAAGGTTTTTAGAAATTTATATGTTGTACAAAAGTGCATCGATGAAACACCTATCTCTTGCTATCTAAGCATAAATGCGAAATATACGCTTGCATTCCAACCAACCGATGCGAGAGCTTTTAGTTTGCATGCTATAGAACGAGTCTTCGATGGCGCATCGAGCGGAAAGCAAGGAGGGTGAGTGCGCAGTATGCATTTTATAAGGATCGCAGAGGTGACATAAATAAAATAAGGGATCTAACCGCGTGACACTTCACCGTAGGCCAATCCTTCATCTAGAATGTCACTACATAACAACAAGTTTAATTGCATATTATTTTCTGTTACGCGACTTATTTACTGACGTATGAAAATTAGATTTTTGACTTTGATGCACATTAATCTCTACTAAATTGAAAACGGTTAGTCTACATGTAAAGCCTATTTTACAGAGAGAAATAATAATAATAATAATAATAATAATAATAATAACAATACTATTACAAAATAATTTTTGTAGATTAATCTTATATTCGATAAGGTTGAAATTGATTAATATAAGCGATACGATAATGTGTCTAACAAATTAGGAGCAAAATGCGAGGCTTGAAAGATCGTTATTATCCCCTTCGTCAGTCTTCGCTCTAGCGACAGAACAATAAGGGTTGCAAGTTGGTCTAGACTAGGTGTCCTAACCGGATGAATACGCTCATTTAACTCAGATCAAAATTACGCTTGTTATCACTAAGGACAATTACGCTCGTTGGCAGGAAATTGAGGGATCCATATGACGCGAGCTCTTAGTGTGCTTGAATAATTAATATCGTTCTATTACACGCAACATAAAACAATAAACCGTCTACAAAATACTGCAAATTGCAACTTATCGTTTATTAGCTTCCTTCTTATTTCTAATATTAAAATTATCAAAATCTTTAATACACATTTACAATTACATATTTAAATTGCCATTTTACACGTTTGCTAATTAAACTTTTATTAGCGTCATCATTTATAAGTGTCATACGGAAGAGTTTATTGCGTGGGAAGTAAAGTAAGATAGCGTTGCCATCGATTTCTTCTCTGTTACTTTCAATTGCACTAAACGCATATCTAGATGAAAAACTACAATTCTGCGTAACCGCCACACGAAACCGCCTATTATATACCTCGAGTGTGCACATTTGAGTATATATATTGCCGCAACACACATATAACTCCGTCTCTCACTTAGCCAATTAGAAAATTCTACGTAACCAATTACGGGGGCAGTTCGAAATTCCAGTTAGTTTCAAATTTGCTGCCGGCCTCAGGAATTGCATCCATAACCGGAATTCATCGATATCTCGTGCGTTATAGAACGCGCGCGGGCGTTCGGACGTATACACGCGCGCGGTGACACACACGGTAGCAATGCCGGGGAGTCCACGACAGCGGCTCGCCCGTCAGTAAGCCGAGAGGGATCAATTTTAGCGAACGATATTTGTTTACGTTATACGCGCCCTACGGTTCCGTTTAAAGCAATGGCTAGAGGCAACGCGGGACGTTCATGAGTTTTCACGCTTAGGCGAGCTATCGCACGGCAGTCGCGTTACGCTTCATCGCGCAATGCGGTGCACGCGACAACGCTTCCCGCGTACATGCACATGTCCACGCGCGAGCGCAGAAACGCGCGTGCACCACTGGCCAGTGACGTCGTTCGTTCTACCCTTGACGCTTTAGAAATTCTTTTAACCCCGAGAGGAATATACAAAAATTCTCCAAATGCCACTCGATTGTCTGCATAAACTTTGCAAAGTGTAAGACTATGGTAAAAGAAAATATTGTAGAAAGCAGAAGAAATATGTGTATATCTTGTAAGAATGGAACCAAGTTACTTTAAAATAACTTTCAAATACAATTTAATACATAAACGAGATATGCTTTAAAAAACAAATTTTTTTAATAGAATAATAATTATTTGTAATTGTGTAACTAAACAATGTACTTTTTTAAATTATTTTCTACAAAGTTAACAGAAAGTTCGTAAAACTTATTACCGTTGTGATAACGCGAAAGACACACAGACGGTGGTCCCCGAAGTCACGGAGGTCGTAGAACGCGAGAGAGTGAAAATTATGACAAGTACGTGCGACATCGAAGGACATATCTCTGTCATTATAGAGCGCAAGATGCCGCCGCGGAGAAGTAGCTGCGGGAACGGTCGAAATGGGGCGAACGCGACAAGCTCGATGGCGTTGCACAGCTTGTGCGAGCGACGTGGAGGACTTCGTTGTCGTCGTCGAGTCGCACCATAGTCCAGTGATTTATAGCGAGATGCTTTGCACGCCACGAGCTCTCTTTCTTCGGCGCGGCTTTCTTCCGCGCTTGTTCGCGGTGAACGCCTCTTGCCCGAGAGTCGCTGACGAATTTTACGCTAGTCGTTTTCTCCAGCCCGGGGCTTGTTACTTACGTTCGAGCACCTCGTTCAACGAGCCGACGATTTATCTTGGCGCCGCGCATGAAAGGCGAGCGGTGGTGTACGACGTTATTTGCGCGCCGGCCGAAACATCGACTTGTACTACTGCGGGGTAGATTGAATTTCGAAACTATGAGACTTCTATAAGAGAAGCGATTTTCTCCCGACGTCGGGATTCGGTTTAACTTTAATTTAACTTATTCCTTGTTTCTTTTTACAAGGAAGTATAAAACTCTACAGAGTAAATTAAAGTGGTGAAAGAGAAAGAGGAAAAAAGAAAGAGAATTAAAGTCAACTCACGTGTTTGACAAAAGCAGCTCTTAAGATCACACTTTAAATAAAATATTTATTTGAAAAATACAAGGATTTAATATTTTAAGTGTACAATAAAATAATTAGACTGTTGCTCAATCATTATATATATTCAAAAAATATAAAATAATTCGCGCATTATGTGTTTTTTTATTTCTTTTTTTTTTTATCACTTGTCTAATCAAAAGCTGATCAGAGCTTGATTTTAATTCTTCTTCCTTCTTAGCTCTTATTTCATATAAGCTTACTTCTTAGAGCTTATTTCGTCGCAAAGAGCGGTGAGATTAATGGGACTTTGATGACAAGTAAGGGTAACTAATCGAAGCTGTCACGCAAGCCATTTTGATATTAATATATACGACCTGAAACGGTATTTGAATGCCACTAATTAAGGTCGCTTTGACACTTCTGTATAATTAACGACACTTTAGTTATTATCTCTTTTGTAGTTTTATTTTGCCTTCGTGTTATAGACAAACGTGTATGTTTTTTTTTCCTCGAATGTAGATGATGACTAGACAAAATTTTGAGCGCACAAAAATTTATATATTTGTACGAATAAATTGCAATTCTTTTTTGTGATAAATGTACGAGAGTTTGCAAAATGGTGAATTTCATCCAAGCAGATCTCTAAGTATTGAATTGTTCTGACCAAGTACAATCGTTGATGTTTCGTTAGAGAGAGATTGAAAGCAGTGCAGTTCCATTATAATCATGAAGTTGTACGTTTTCTGACAAAATACTAGCTTTTAAAAAGATCAGCGAGGAGAATCGCCTTTAGGAATCTAATTCACTTCGCAGATCTCAACTGGATACTCGTAGTGTGAGAAATGCGCGCGCAAGAAAATCGCTCGCACCGCCACGCTTTTAATCTTGTGAATGGTCTTTTCCCTTTGCGCTCCTTATAGGGCGAGCTACTGGGAATTGCAGAAACGTACGTTCCGTCGAATTTCACGACGCTCATTTCAAGTCGTTACTTACATGCACGTACTTCAACGAGTCGGTGATTTATTTCCGCTCCGCAGACGGAAAGCGAGCATTACGTGCTGATGATTGCGAAGCTGAAGTTTTTTGATAAAAGATTCTGCAGTTCGTGAAGGAAAATAAAACACACTTCGCGCTTTTTTCCGTTGTATTATTTTACGCGTATATTTTAAGGAAATTGTTTGTACACACACAAATAAAATACATAAAACTAACATTGTAATTTAGTACTTCAGTTGCGTCGTCAATTACGAGACACCCTGTATATCAATATCCGAACTACATGTAACACGCGCAAGCATATCCCATAACGAGGACAATCAATGGTCGGCATCAATGGATCGAATCGAGCATGTGCTGTGCGCCTTCGAGGTCCAAGAGTCAAGGTCAAGTCGGCAAGAAGTATAGAAGACAAATCAAATGTCCTGCGAAGGACGGACGTTCTTCCGGCGTTGCTCCCACGATCGGGGGCGCCTCTTTCTATTTTCAGGAGAAAAGTGACCATTTCGTGCGACGAACATTAATATTCATGTTCGAACTCGTGCATGTATGTGTGTGTGTATGTGTGTAGCCAGCACGAATCAAAACTGAACTGGCACGGTTTAAATAATAAGCATGCATGCGATGAAGTGATCTGTGTTATTAACATAGACCTTGCCCTAGCGCGATTTACCGCGTGTTGTTCAACGCCAATGAGACAGCCGCGCGGGCGCTGAGGCCAGCCGCGATCCAGGCGAAGATGGGCGATGAAGGGGAGAACGTTTTCGCTCGAAATTACCCGCGGTCACGCCAGCACCCCTCGACTAGAGTCCTCCAGAAGCAGCCCTCTTCTGATCGTCCCAAGTTAGCACGCGCGTGTTCCACCGAAATTGCAATATTCCACCGCAATCCCCATCTCCTGACGATGTGTCTTCGTGCTCTCCCTTCTCGCTGCGTTGATAGCGATAATAACGCGATAATAGGATGGCTAATGTTTGCGCAATTAGTCTAAGGAGAAATTTCTCAAGAGCTCTCTTTTTTTCTGTTTCTTTCGAGAAATGGTGTTGAGCTTTACTTTTTTTAATTACTGCGGATGTTAATTTAAAAGGTACAAATGTCGCGTGCGAAAGAAAATTGTTAAAACATAATTTGAAAATAAATTCCCAACTGTGTAATATTAAGAGCGTCACGAGAGAGAGAGAGAGAGAAAGAGAAAGAGAGAAATTTTATTTCTTTTTTTTTTTCTATATCACAAATTACATGATTAAGAAAAATTTATTGCTGGAATTATATCTTAAATAATGCAAATATCTAGTTGCAATTGGAACTGCGAAACACGTAATAAAGTTTTATCGAATTTCCGCCGGTTCTTTCGTAAGTAATCGCATCCGTAAATCACATCTTGATCCAGATTCTTCGTTCTGCCGGCATGTAAAAAAAAAAAAAATAAAAAAATCTTAAGGGAGGTTTGCGCAACGGGAAATGTATTAGATGCATGGTTTATTACGTTTGCTGCTGCCTTTTGTGTCACGTCTCGCACACCGCTCTAACGTACATACACATAAAGCAATCGGATTAGCAAACCGAATGGGCTTGTACCGTAATAAAAGCAGCCTTTCTTTACTTTTCCTTGCATTCGAATGCGATCGAACATCGTACGGAAATGCATGACGGGTTAAATTTGCATACTCAAGTGCTTGGAAATGAATGGCCGTAATTGAATGAAGTTCTGTATATACTTACAAAGTATCTCTAAAATTCTTTTAAGACCGTAAAACTATTAAAAACCGTAAAACTATTTTGCATGCTTGTATAATAGTTTCTAAAACAGTGCTATCCACATAATTTTAATAACTATAAAAAACTTATTATTTCTTGCATTTGTTTTGAATATTAACATGATGCTTTTACACGTTACATCGCACAAATTATGCAAAGCAGTTGCATTTTCATGTTTTACAATGAAATCAATTTTTAAATAATTATATGTTCATGTTTTACAATATGTTCATGTTTCATGTTTTACAATGAAATCAATTTTTAAATAATTATATGTTTTTCCTATGCATAATAATAACAATTTTAACAATTTATTAATTCTCATACAGATAAAACTGAGGTTTATACGTATCTACATACCGGAAAATAAGTGAAGCAAAGATATATGGTCCACGTATTTATTATGCAAATATGGGAAAATGCTGAAGAAAGCTCATTTATATAATCCTCTGGCAGTTACATTATGCATTTTGTAACATTAAACCTACATTAAATATATACTTAATATTTTGTTTAACATTTGTATCTAAATAATGTTTTCCTGTAAAAAAGAAAAATTTTACTACAAAATATATATTAAATAAATCTTGTAAAATACTTAAAAATCAATAAAAAAGCATAATAGTAACGTTTATATCTTTGTAATGTCTGATTCAATGTCGTAGTTAAAAAGAAATTGATTTTATCTCTGTGCGTATGTTTATGTATTGTTCAAAAATTTTCCATAACAATAGAAGACGATTATACGCGAAATCAATGAAAGATTTTGTCTGTCAAAATAGAAAAAGATATGCACTTGGTGTTCTGTTTAAAAACGGTGGAAATGTTCTGCTGAAATACACGAAGATTTAAATTTCGACGCTTAAATGGCTAAAAGCAAATAAGTGAGAATGAATGAATACTAAATCGTATAAATTCTTGTATGTGTAGGTATGGAGTTACGCGCTCGCCACGAAAAAACTGATTTTTGCCTCTCGCGGTGTTTGCAATATCAAATAAAGCACATCTGTGAGCAAAATTACAATGACGTCACGGTCTACGTTACTCATGGCCGATATTTATGGATGAAAATATGCACTATCTACGTATATCTCTGCGACTAGATTCAGAAATTTTCTTTTTTCTCTTTTCTCTTTCTCTTCTTTTCTCTTTTTGTTTACTGTAAATACAGCATATTGTTACAGGAACTATTAATATTATAAAATATGAAAAAATATGTTTTTTTTTGTTTTATTATAAAATCTGGTTTTATAAAAATAAAAAAATCTCTGTATAACATATAAAAATTATAATTATCTTTTAGGTCTGATAAAATATATACTCTAATTTAGAATATCGATATTTTTTTATCAATGTTATATTTTGCTTTTACTTCTTGTATAAAAAATAACTGGCCAAACATTAATTTTATATTATAAGTTGACGTGAGACACAATTGATTAAGTATTTGAAACGGCGCATAGATAGCGACAATACTAACACATTGTTGTTGTCATTAATAAATTTCATTGTTTAGTAATCATCTTTCATTTGCAAGTCAGCATCTGACATTTGTTCTTCTGAAAAATAAAACTTGTCCACGACAACAGCAGTGTGACATTACTGTCGCTATCTGTGCGTTTTGAATACTTACCAATTGCCCATCCCGTAATACTCTCAAATAAAAAAAGATAAAAAGAGTTTTTTCTCTTTAGTATATCAAATTCACGTACTAGAGAGCTTAAGCTATATTTGAACCGCAATTTGGACCATTATAATATTTTACAAAATACGTAAATGCGTCGACGATGGTGCCAAGTGCATTTGCATATGCTCTTTCATGACGTACAATATTTCACGGTGTGCAAGTAGAATATTGTAGCAGACCTCTATTTTCTCTCGCACGAACTTCTTTACATCGCACGGTGTGTAACCGTGTAATTTGCTCGCTCCGCAAGCTAACGAAAGAGTCACTGCAAACATCCGGAAAGTTGTAAAAAACGGCAGCGTGACGCTATAACATCGGATCAAGCGTGCGCAAACGTGAAACAAACATAAGATGAGGCATGATAACGTTTGCTTTCCTGTTCTTTCTGCTTCGTAATAATGGCGGAAACGCGAGTTTCCACTGGCCGGAAATCGCAAAACACGGAATTCGAGACGTAAACTCGCGAAGCGAGCATTTCTATTTTTCAGTTTGTGTTAAAAAAATGAAGGCTCGCGTCATTACGGACGACGATAGTAAACAAAAAATAATGTGACTTGGAATATAGCGCGAGGAAAAACCGACGGAAGCTATTAAGACCGCGGGCTTAACAAAACCATGATGCGTTTTACATATACTTGTGAGAGTTTGTTTGTTTTATGAGGTTTTTAGAGAGACGGTGAAACGTAGCGAGTCTTAACTTCAAGTGAAGAAAATAAATCAAGAGCTCGGTTTATTGGAATGCGCTTCCGAGAGAAATTTATTCACGTAAAACTAGAAAAAAATAGAAAAACTACATCTAATACAGAAATTACAATTAAAATTATAAATATTATCGAAGTTTATTCGGTTTTTAAAGAAAGAAATTTTTTTAAAGAATAAATACATCTTCTAAGCAATATATTTTGACTAAAAGTTTTAATAAAGTATAACAACGTTACATTTTTACGATAAAGAAGAATAAGTGTACTTTGAAGTTCTTTTTGCTTTTTTTTTTTTTTTTAATTATTTTCCAATAATGTGTGTTCGTGTATATACATTTTTTACGATCTATCTTTCGACACGTTCCTTTTAACTGAGAGGTATGACAAGATTGTTCAAGTAAGGTTGCTTGCAACTTTCGACTTGTTGTTAGCAACGAGAAGCTCGCGGAATTTCTCCAGCGAGAGAGAGAGAGAGAGAGAGAGAGCGTAGTTGAAGGAATTCGTGGTATAAGCGCGCGAAGAGAGCAGCCATTTTTCACTCGTCGTTAAAGGGTGGATGATGCTGCCATCCCGAGCACACGGTAAAGAGCGTAAAGTGCCTCGGCCCGACGATGACGCTTTTATACAGCGCATACATACGTGTCCCGCACAAGTAAATCGTTTAATGCGAAACTTCGGAACGACCGTTTAAGCGGCTGTGGGACGATCTCGGCACGTTCCAACGTGTTTGCACTTAGATGCGAAGATGCGCTTCGATTTAATCGTACCGATGTAATCTGGAGCGCTGCTGGTCGTCAGCTGGCTCGGCGGGATGTCAAGGATACGAGCGGTAGAGATAGGATTATTTAAGATGCAATTAAAATGAGACACTGATCTCCGTTTGATGCAAAATTAATGGAAAATCGTACGGTTTATACGACGTCTCCGCTAACAATTAGGAATTGTTCATCGATCACGATCGGAAAGTTTTTCAGACTGTAACGCGCGCTTATTTATTTTACGAGCGTTTTCAGGTAATTCAGGTTACGGAAGCTTTATCTCTCAGACAAGAGACAAAATCTTATTCTAATGTTTCAAGTATCGTCTAAAACGATTTTAATGCATACATTAAAAAATGTTGAATTTTTATTACATTCGATTTCAGAAAATGTATCCAAAGGTTTGATAAAATTGTCGATAAAAAAAAGTCTTCCTTAGCTGCGATTATGGTTGAATGCAATCTATTCGCGTATTTTGCAAAGTGACAAGTATAAAACAAATTTCACTTCGCCATTTTTCCACCATCTGTCTTCGCCGGCAATTCCGCTACTCGCACAATCTCGATGAAGTTGCGTGTCACGGGAAATGGGACGTATCCGAACGCGCACGAAAACTGCATGGCGGTCGCTCGCACGCGGAATTACGGACGAAACCTTAATTGACCGATCGCACTTTTGTCTCGTTCGATTCGTGCGCATACACCACTGAAACTGAGGTCGTGAACCAGTTTAGGTCGAGCGACGGTTTACGGGACCGTGTTGGGTTTCTATTTCTAGAAAATTGCGGTTTGCGTCCGGCTTTTCCGTTTGCCAGAAACACTCGCTTCTCTTTCATGTTGTATTTCTGTCACATTCGTAAAGATGCACATTGGAAACGAAACGTGTCGCCAGGCTTTCTCACTCACTTGCTCTCTCTCTCTCTCTCTCTCTCTCTCTTTCTCTCTTTTTCTCCTTCTCTCTTTTTCTCTCGGTACTGCTGACAACTTTAAAATAAGATTACATGTCGACGTTGGAACGTAATCTATGTGAAACGTGTCGGGGTAAGTAAACAACCCGCTAACGATAGAAACAAAAGTCCAGTGCAATATCGAACGAATGTTTTTGAACGTAAAATTAAGGTGCAGCACTGAAAGCGTAATTATTACTCGATCTGGAGAGATTTGACTTAATTTTTTCGTATACTTTCTAAATCGATTTTGTAATCATCGAGTGTTTTCTCCGTTTGATCTTTTTTGTTTATTTTTGCAAACTTTATATTCGTCGTATAAGCGGCGCTTTTCTTTCTTGAAAAATATTAATTAACTCTTATATATCTCCGCGCTTCACTTCATCTTCTTCCACTTCGTCAAATCTGTTTATTTTTCATATTAAAAGTGTAAAAAGATATCGAAAGAAAATATTGACACACTTTCCGCGGCATATACGTAATGACAAAATCAGGGAAAAATTGTTTTCGACTCTTGAAAGAGAGCAGCTTCGTGAAACGTAGCGTGGGTTAAATAGTTCTCTTTATCCTCTTTAACTTCGAGGATCATCTTCATAATTACTGCTATTCCGGCGCGCGGTGTAAAGCGCGTATTTAATTGGCGATTAAACCAACTGCACTAAGGTCCTTTGAGTAAGTTAACGTTCAATATGGCTGCTCGTCATTAATATCGTTCTCGTACTCGACGTCTCGATCATTATAAATAGCTCCTTTCGTTTTTGTCGCGTAGCGCGTTATCTTCATGCGACGTTTTGGCACATCTGGCGAACGCCTCGATTCATAACATATAACTGAAATTTTTATTTTGCCGTGTAGTTTACGGTTTTTAAACTATCTTCAAGCTCATATCATACACATCGTTTTTTTTTTCGCAGTCGGATGCACATGTTTGAAATTTCCTCATTAGTGTATGACAAATTTTACAGTTCATAAATCAAGCAATTTACGACAGTAATGCAAGACGAGTTTTATTTTATCTCGTGTACATTTACGACTGTAAATGTTATGTTAAAAATTATACAATTTTTCAAACTGCACACACATGCAACTTTATTAAATAATATTTCGATAAATTTGTTTGCATAGATATGCGCGCGAATATTTGCGTAAGTCGGTTTACGATGCTTATAAGATTGTGTTGTAACGCGATCTCAATAGTTTCATGTTGTGTTGCGATAGATTGATTTGAAAACAACTGCGTCAACCGACGTGGCTGATGGACAACGGAATATATTTAATTAACTAATTCTGTTTTCATTCAATTTCACCTGCTTGTACTGGAACCTGTCGTGCTCGAGCGAGCTGTCTTAAAGTACCTAACAGAAGCTTTGTTTGATGCTCGTGCTCTGCGAACATTTGTGTGTGCTATTCCCTTTGGAAATCTCAAAGCATTTGCCGGACAATTGCTCTTGTATATTCTCGATGCGCACAATTCAAATATCACCGCGAGATACCGCAAAAACTCGAAGTCACATTTTCGCATCGAATTAGCTACGGCTTAACTTCCCCCCGTTCTCGAAAAATGTCGATACTCCAAGTTTTAAAAAAACGTTTTAGTTTTCTTTCCGATCAAGAACAACTTCTTGTAATAGTTATTAAATGCGTGCTAACAAGATCAAAGCATCCGAAACTGAATACTTCTCAATTTTTCTTTTTTTTTTTTTTGCTATCTCAATTTTCTTCTTGCGCTTTGAAGGCGATAATTGAGTGCATGCAAACGCGTTGTGCTAGCGATAGCGTTTAATTAGCAGCTAAACTCGCGATCGATACACAACTCCACCCACACGGCGAGTTTTCAGCTTATTTACAAATTATACAAAGGCCTATAATTAGAAATATCATTTCTACGAAGCGTGTCGACACAATAAAGGCGCCCTATCCCCCAAATCACGAAGCTGATATTAACCGTCTTTTTCGAACGTCTTATTATAATTAATTATGAAGCATTTTTGCGATACATGCACCAGATAAACGTTAAATGCATTATGCACGTGCGTTATACGTCTCCGCTTCGTGTTCGCGGAAGTAGAGCGCGATAATCAACAAAAGCAATATTTTCTAGCTGTGTAGCGCAGTAATTAGCGATGTAACTCTCCGATGTAATTATAAGTTATTCTTTTGAGAAAATATGTTGAAGAACGAGAGAGGAAAACGGGGAGAAGGAAAAGAGAGAGAGAGAGAAAGAGAGAGATGTATATCCGTGATATAATTGTGTTCGTGCAACATTAGTTAATGATCTATCTTAAGATTAATGGCAAAGCGTGAGGAAACACAGTGTTCGACTCACCAGTACGTAGACTGCGAACGGCATAACGAGCACCGCGACGAGCAAATCGGCAACCGCTAAGCTGACGATAAAGTAGTTGGTGACAGTCTGCAGCGTCCGCTCCTTTATCACCGCCAGGATGACGAGCACGTTACCAAAGAGCGTCAAACACGGCACAATCACGAGTATCAGGGCCCACCAGCTGTTCACGTTCGACTTGTCGACGCTGGCACATTCTGCCGACCTGACGGTACCACCAGCACCCTCGGCGATTATCGACGTGCAATTGACGCTGCTAAGGTTCAACCCGCCGTCATAGTAGGCCGTTAGGTTCACAAAGACGCTGTAGTTGAGCCGATTGATATAGTCGGTCAGATCGTTAAAGACGAAGAGATCGCTGCCGGTGTAATTGTCTACAGTCGGGGTGGAATAGGACGACGAGAATTCTGCTAAGGAAGACGAGGAGACCGACAAGGTCGACACGGCGGCGGTCGTCGAATCGTTGAACCAGCCCGACTCGCCGTCATCGACGACGTCGCTGTCGTTTCTTGCGAAAGCGTCGCCCAAAAAGTCCACCATCTTCTCCTCCTGCACGGTCGTGGAGACGACATCGATAGCGCCGGTGACCGCTCCCCCGGGTGGCTCGTCCGTGTGCTGACGCTCACGAGTCAAGGAGAGGTTTCGGAGGATCGACTTGACGAACGAGTCGTTTGTTCGCGCCTCCATCACGGTCGATCTGACGCGCGACCGACCTTATCTCCTCGGCCACTGACACCGATCACGAGATCTTCGAACGTCTCTTTCGAGATTTCATCTTTTCGTCCGCGTCCGACATCGCCAGGTTAACTTATCTTTTTCGACTACTACTTTTTAAGTTTCTTTCTGCTCTTCCCGTCTTGTGTTCCCGTTTTTCCCCTCTCCTTCCGCTTTTCTCCGTTTTCCCGTTGTCTTCGAAAAATTCTTTTTCTCTGACTGGGGTAGCGAGTACGATAAGACTTCTTGATTCTCTTCGCGAGTAAGAAGAGAAGTACTGTTTTCAGCCGAGCCTTTGACCGGTCGCACAGTTTCCAGGATCTCCGGCTTAGACTCGTATCACTTGAATCCTTCCTCCAGGATATCTGTAATGGAGGTAAAGTTGGGGGTCACTCTCTTTCTGCGCCGGGTGGGGTTCGCTTTCGCGAGAAAATGTGCAACCGGGACAAATCTTTGTTTTCAAATTCTGCCCCGGAAAATTGACGAACAGAAATTTTCCGCTTGTAAAACGTGACCTAAAATCGATATACCGCGCGTGACGCACACGTGCACAAATTTAAACTATGTGTCCGTCCTTTAACTTTTCGGCTTAAATTTTTATGAAGGTACGAGCGAAATTTTACCGACCTTAATTTTTGTTATTCATGTGCCGATTAATCGATTATTCGCAACAGAAAAAAAAAAAAATACTGATGCGCAATAAATTTAATGATAATCTTGTAACAACTGTGTTAGGATTACTACATTTCTCTTAAAAACTATACTATGAGTGGTTACACTATTTTATAACAATTTTTTTGATAAGGTAAGTATTAAAGTTTCTTCATTACAAGTGATTACATTACTTTTGAAAAGTTGTTTTCAATGTAGATTGATACAAGTTGATAAATGCAAAATTTGTTCCGTTTGTTAAAAAACAAAAATGTATGTCTACGGAATTATTTCTTAAATTACAAATGTTCCACCACATTACGTCAATATTGCGATTGTCAACAATAATGTACGCGCCGTTAAACATTTCTGTTTTCTCGCTCTGAAAACGCTTTTCCTAAAGTAAAACAAACACGCTTCATTATTTTTCTCATGATCGCACGGTGATTTTAACCGCGAGATCAAACTTTCCAAGAGAAAGAGAGAGAGAGAGAGAGAGAGAGAGAGAAAGACGATAAATTTATGCAAGAAAGCCATCCGCGCTATTGAGTGTCTCCTTCTTAATGAAACGCGAAAGAGAAAACTCTCGCGGGGTCCCATCTGCGCGCGCCAACCGTTCGAGACGAACGCCTCGTGGCGTAATCTCAGAATTAAACGAAAGCTCACGATTGTCTCCACTCATCCACTCACGGATCGCTTGGAAATGGAGGCGTTTTTATCCCTAGTAGGCAAAAGATCGAAGGTATACAAGGAGCGGAAAGATCGGATTGACAGATGGACAGGCATTATAGTGTTTTTCTTCATGAGGGTGTGAGAAACATAAAGAAAAAGAGAGAGAGAGAGAGAGAGAGAGAGAGAGAGAAAGGGTGAAATAAATAGGCCTCGAAACGTTTCAGGGCAGCAGACTCTCTTAGAAGAACAGAAATCATCTCCTTATCCTACGGGGAACCTTCCATCTTCGCCCCGATTCTTCTTATTTTACTATAGAGCCCAGAGGGTTGGAGTAGCGTCACGGCGCGGTACATATCGCACGGCGATATCTTTCACACTGTAAATTTCTTAGAGTATCGCAGTCTCGAATGGCTGTAAAGTTTCGCTGAATATATATATAATGTATAGCGTATAATATCATTCGGTATCCGCTATCTAAATTTCCAGAGTTGCCGTTCTCTGTTGTGTCGGCTCAGTGTGTACAGATATGTACCTGAGAGGAAATGCGATGTGGAAGAAGGAAACGGAAGGATTGAAACTAGAGAGATCCTCCTGTCCGTTCATCTCTTTCCTTCATTTGTCTAATGGCGGATCTTGTCGCTATATAGCTTTATTCTTTATCGACGGCCATTCATGCTCGTGACTGTGAAAATTGAATTCCATTGCGGAGCGGCTATTGAAGGCGACCGCGGCGATAGGCGCGTTCGTTTGATGTATTAAACACAATGAGCTCGCGAATACTCGATGTCGGTTTGTAGTAATTTGTATTCTTAATTTTGTATTATACGGATACGCACTACTTTGCAACCGTTAGGTTTTTTACTTTCCTCTCCAATATACGTCAATATGTTTATTTTATTTCATACAAGATATGAATATGAACGCCTAGAAATGCCATCTTGTTCTCTCGCAAGCTTCGAGATAAGTTATGCGAAATATTTGAAGACAAGACGACGATTATCTCGCAAAAGTAAGAAAAATTACATCTCTCGTATCGTAATAGAAAATGTAGTTTTCAAACAAAACTTATACGCGTCTTTTTCACATATTGAAAGTTATTGCTTTAAAAGTGAAACGACTGGTTCGCGTATATGTAACTAACAAAAAATAAAATAACATATAATCTTTTGTACGTTTTCCTTTATAAATTAAAACAATAGATAGACCGGATAATTAATATTTCGCTGAAGTGTTATGTCAAAGATCATGTTTTTAAAATAAAAAGTAGTAATAATCAAAATGTTTTGGAAATTATTTTTTCTGTTTGTGCAATATGTAGAAGCTTTAATAAAATATTCGAAAAATAACGAGAAAATGAGAAGGATTGGAATAAACAACCGGATAAAAAACAATTTTGCGAAAGCAAAATTTTTTAATATCAACTAAGTACGTGTGTAATGAAATTAGTTTATTTTTAGCGTATTTCCGAAAAGTAGCATAAAGTAAATTATTGAGAAATTAAAGGCGAACTTTTTCAAGAGATAATTTTTCGCGCAACATAAATTTAAAATTCTATAAAATTCCACAAAAGTTGTCAAAGAAAATATATCTATTTTCTGAAACATTAAATCATATATTGATCCTGACATTGCTGAAGTCAATAACAAAAATAGCAGAATACGGAAAGGAGTATCGAAATATGCGTATGTATATAATGTAATATTGTTATATCGAGAAACAAAATGGCGAAACGGAAAACAATCCAGAAGAAAATAGCGCGTATGGTGTAATTCATCCCGTATTTTCTTTCCTTTTTCTATCTTTCATTAGCACACTTTTCTTCATTGCTTGTTGTTCCTCTCGATTCGCATCTCTCGCGCGATCTCTCTCTTTCTCCAATATTCGCATCTCGTTCTGTGTTTTTCAGCAATATAGATACGGCGGAAGTGTAGAAGTTGAAAGAGGGTGACTAAATTTTATCTCATCGGAGATGTATATATATCGTGCGAGCCGTCAGATCTTAAACGTCGTTTCGAGGCCGGCGACATTTTAGACTGTCTTCTCGATATCGACATTCTAGAAATGTGCGCAAATGCTATTCCCGATCCTGCTCTTCCGTAAATTTGAGGAAAGGAAAACGGCAAGTTTTATGAGAAGCGACTGATAAATATTTAAAACGGTGTATAAATAACAACTTATAGATAACGATAGTAGTAGTATCACACTTATATCGTTGATAAGTTTCTTAAAAAACAAACACATGTCAAACGCTAACTCATTATCGCATGTAGTGTTTGTGTCACAGATCGCCAAAGTAGAGAATCTCAGTGATTTTTGACAATGACAGCTTACACTTCAATTGTTGTAATAACAAAAATTTATGAGATAGGCTTCGAATTGCTGTCTCATCCGCCTTATTCGCCAGATATAACCCGTATGATTTATTTTCGAGTCTGGAAAAATAGCTCTGATGGAAAAAACTTTTCGAAGAACAATAAAGTCATCGATAGCGTATGGTCGTAAATGGCCGTACGCTATATGTCGTTTTAACTGTTTCTCAATCGGCCCACGTATATATGTCAGAAAATAATATCGCTTTGTCATTTGTCATTCATAAATTTCTTTAAATTGTTTTAAGAAAAGCTATTATTTTATCATATTTCTATTTTATTCTCTTTTGTCGTCTCATCACAAGATAGTCAATTCTTTTAATGATTATAATATTGAACTCTATTATTTATTAATAAATAAATATTTATTTTGTATCAATAAATATATATTTTATGTTATATGATTTATATACAATAATTATAAATCATATAAATATTGCACATGTTTTTCAGAAGCAAATCAACTTATACGCGCAATTATGACATCCATCATTAACGTCGGTATAATAAGTGCATCCAGTGTAAATGTTCTTTCCACTATTTCCGACAAGAAATGATACTTGAATATGTAAATATGCAAAGCGATATTAATCCTTGGTGAAGAAACGCAATGTTGAAATTTTGTTTTCGACATTTGGCGTCGTTGTTGCTACCCCGCACCCCCTGTTCCACCAAACTTCATGCATTATTCTACGCTTATGCACGGAAAAGAAAATACCGAAATTTGACATTTCATTTTCTCTGCAAATCTGACGCGTAGCGCGCGTGTTAAGAAAGAATAAACGTTATATATTCAAATGTCGTCACGTTTCAGCGTAAGAAACATTTCTGCGCAAGTATAAGAACATTATGCGAATTTAAGAAATCTAGCAAAAAGTAAATTTATCAACATGTGGAGTTTTTTTCCTTTGTCTATATGTTTGATAACATATATATAAAAAAGAACACAAAAAGAACACAAAAAAAACATAAAAACATAAAAAACTATTACATTTGTATTACGTAATGCAAAATAATATTATACATGTAAACAATGATTTTTAATAAAAAGACACTATTTAATCTAGCAGT
The DNA here is from genome assembly GCA_014825475.1 of Pseudomyrmex flavicornis. Classification (NCBI taxonomy): domain Eukaryota; kingdom Metazoa; phylum Arthropoda; class Insecta; order Hymenoptera; family Formicidae; genus Pseudomyrmex; species Pseudomyrmex flavicornis. The sequence goes on along the minus strand of QVNW01000931.1, from coordinate 13,985 downwards.
GTTTTGCAAATACAGAGAGAGAGAAAGAGAAAGAGAGATACACATATAAGCCAGTTTTCCCAGAGAGAAACCCTATGTACGTTCTCGGTTGACATAAGCAATTGGAAAAAATGCCGCTTACTTGTGTGCAGTATACGCAGCTAAAATTGTGCTTCAGGACAAATTGCGCGAGAAATGTCACAATGTACTCTAAATTCTTGTTGTTTATCTCCACACAATTTAAAATACCCAAAGCCGACTGCAGTTCTATAACATTTTTTTTTCTGATATCATTCTGAGGAAAAAATCTTTTTTTCGTTCTGTATATTTGTTAATTTGGTTTGCTGTTTTATCTGAAATTCTGTATTTAATTCTGTTTATTAAAATGCAAATCAAAAGTTGTATAAAAGTTTTATTTTATTTTAATTTTAATTACGCAAATAATTTTAGGAACAAGCTGACAAGCAAAATTAGTCAATTAGAAAGTTAATAAAGGTTATTGATTGAAGATAATAGATGAGAAAATGAGGATGTGATGAATCAATCAGAAGCAAATATCAAAGTTTAAAGTAACATAATTATTTCCGATGCTATTTATTTATGTCACTATTAACGTTAACAACATGACTTCTATTATCTATAATATATTATGTACGTATGTACACGTAACGATCAAACATAAAATTGATATTTTTTGGCAAATAATTTTCCATCTCTCTCCATTTAATATTTAAAGCCAGTCGTAATTGATTTGTATAAATTATATCAATGTACATATCTTAAAAAATTCTCATTATTTTTCCCTCGTTATTTGTGTTTTTGGTGTAATTTTATTTTAATCTTTTTTCTTTTTTTGCGTTAAAATATTATAACATCGTCAAATCTGTTACGATGTTTGTTGGAAATATGTATTTGATTTCGCGCGAACTAGCTTAAAAATTTTTCCATCCAAAATATTACATATACTGCGTATAAATATTTAGTCTTTGAATAATATTAAATCTATTCAACCACGAGAAATTAGATGACACAGCCCGATGTAAATAAAAGATAATAAAAAAAAAAAAACAATTTCAACCACGATGAACACACGAGCAAAAAATGATCTAGTTACGTAGTGAATACTATAGATAAAGGATATGAGGAACATAAAAAGGTACGTGCACACGCAGAAAATCTCGCAAGCGTGAATAATGCGAGTTCGTCTATTCCCGTGCAGGGTTAGTCTCAAAGGATTGCGTTGTCTGCGAGCTAAATCTCTTTTGTGAGCGTACAAACACACCTTCGGTACAACTTTGCTCTGATCCATTTCTCTGTGAGAGAAACGCGCGCAACTCGCGTGCTAATGACACAATGTCAGACCGTTGCAAATATTATAACTATAGTTACAACTATAGTTTGTACGCTATAGTGTACAAACAAACGAGTATTACGAATATTAGTCAATCAGTTATTCCGCAGTTTAACTAATAAAAACTTTATAAAACTCACACACACAAATATATGATTACGATAAAAGTGCGATTTTGCAATACGGTGTAAGAGAACAACTTTTTTATTGTTATCAGAACTAAAACGAATTTATCAACTGACTATGTTCCGTACGTTTTCCTGCAATATATCCAGGCAATTTGTTCTTTCTTATAAATGCAATATGCCGGCTCGTAACGTGTATTACATTGAAAGATGTAGCTGTGCGCGAGAGTAAAACGCGACTATCGTGCGAATGAAAAATGAACGTTACTATCTGCGCGTTGTATGACAGGGCAGTTGTCAGTGTAGCTAGGGTTTGAGAAATGAAAACGTCACGCTAATTGCCAACTGGTGTTATTGACTTATATGCGCAGCATTTGATTCGATTTGACACTTATAGTCATTAATATTTTATTTTATATGGCGATAAAAAAAAAGATGTAAATTTATTTATAAAGCATATACGAATTATCTATTATGTATATGCTTTAGGCACATATAACTGTATTACATTCTATGTGATTGAACGTTGAAATAAAGTAAACCAGTTTAATGTACTATTGTTGCAGTTCATAAATATATGTTCAGTTTTCTGAGAAACTAAATTGTTCCATGTGCACGCGAGTTGTTTTTAAGTATTAAAACATCGTACGTAAAACAAACTTTTCCGCACGGTAAAACTAGAAAATATTTTTGTAATATACTTTTAGCAATTTTTATCTCGCCGGTAAAGTAATGTCTTTCTTTCCGGTTGGTTTCTGTCTTTCAAGAAACGAAATCGCACCACCATAGATTGATTGTTTTTGTTGCAGCGTTGCGTCGAAGAATACTGCACATCGCGAGGAAAAATATGATCTTCCGCCGCCGCAGCGAGTCCGACTTAGATTAATTGACGAAATAATGATGTAATTAATTACGTACAATTAGCACAAAACTTCGCTAATGCGGAGTCCTTTCTGCTCGCTGTTCTGTTAGATATTTGGTGCGCCATTTAGGTGAGAAATGATACTGAGAAATCATCCCGAGTACTGTAATATGTATTCTACGCATACATACACAGGAAGAGAGAGAGTGTGTGTGTGTCTCTGTATTTTAATTTTAATTTAAAAAATGACGTTAATTACGGCGTAGCTTAACCCTTCGTGAACTGACACGAGTCTCCCAGTCTCACTCAAAAATTTGTCTAGTTAAAATTGTTTTTTTTTTTTTTAACGCGTATATATCTTTAAAACTACTGGAGAATTTTTTCAGTTTGTTTTTTTTTACAGACGCAGAATCGTTCGAACTTTCGACTCCAAAACAAAATTGAAAAAATATTGATTTTTTGCGGAGATGTTTGATTTAAAAATCGCGTAGGTCTTACAAAACCAGTCAGTTCAACTAGCAGTTTTGAAAAAGTCAGTCTACAAAAGATTAATAATTATTCAAAAATATTTATATTTTACATATCTTTACTTTAAAAGAACTTTATTTCTAACTATATGTCATGCGTATGTAATTATAAACATAACACAGCGATACTCACAATGAGAAAGTAAACTTTAGAAAAATAATCTAATTATATAATGTAATGTATATACATTTTTTATGTAAACTTTAGAGATAATACACATACTATTTATCAATTGTTTGTAATGAATTTACAGTCGTAATCACATATAAGATAGCATACATTATATGAATGAAGAAATGAAGATGAGTAAGAAGTGCTTGCTTCCGGTTGTCATTTTTCTTCGTCGACGTTAGGCTGACATACGTAATAATGGTGAACGCAACAGGTAATGGCACAGAAACGTATCCTAGTAAATTAAATGAAAAAGATTCCTGCTTTCTCTCTATCGCATGACCGCACTCTCGATCGATTATCTCAAGATGCAGCGACATACTAATTGTTGACTTTAGCTTTTCTTTTAGTTTTGCGATAACGTTCAATTTTATATATCTTTTTATGTATCTTTGTAGAATTGTAAAAAAAAATGCATTAAAAAGGATAATATATCTAATTAATCATTGTACACATTTTGAGATTACTTTCAATTCCTCAAAGAGAAATTATAGAGCATAAATTACATTGGATATTAGCCGGGTTATGGCTGCGCTCTCGTTCCATCGAATTTTCATACAATTTTGTCTGGCATCGGAACGGCACCGTCGATATAAATTTCCGAGCGACGTTTAATGCGCATCAACGTCTCCGCAAAGATACGCACAAATTTCCTCGCGACACGATTTTTTTCTATAGATATCATATATATATTTAAAACTATTGTTTATTTTCAAAACTAAAACAACAATATTTTTTATTTTATTTTTAAAATAAAGTTTGTATAAAAAATAATTAAAACAAAATTGATTGTTACGCGCGCGCAAGATTGAATATCAATAATCAATCGTCAGATTTGCAATGTTTCAATAATCGTGATTAAATGGAGCAGACTCGTGTGCAAAAGTTCGTCGTGGAGAAATGACTCAATATGTTAAATATACCACACAATTACGAGAACTCGGAAATTTAATAAAATACTGTACATTCAGGGAATTACTGGAATTACCTTGTCAAGTGTTAAACTGAAGAACTGCCGTGAGAATAGATTCAATTGCGCTTGAAAAAGCAGAGTGTGCCTGCCGAGGTTCCATTTCCACAAAATTCAACAATTGCTGCACAGCTTATGCTACCTTATAATTTTGAAACATCGTAGGCGATTTAAAACCTCCTTAACCCTGGATATCACGCAAATGCGACATACACATACACACACACATAGCAAATTATGTCATTTTCCTACAGCACAAGCTGCACATTATATCATTCTCGTATTTTCAAAACAATTATTTTCATGTTATTCCTGTGAATGTAAATTTAATTTACCTCATAATTATGTATGTGCATTTGTCGCGTATGTTTAATATTTTTTATTTAACTTTTCTTATTTAAGATTTGCAAACTTTTTGAATCTTTATAAGATATAATATTAATAAGTGAAAATCAATTCCCAAATAATTTTCTCATCACATAAAACTCAATTTTAACTTTTTTTTTTATAACACATGTATACAAGTTACGAAAAAAAAACAATTGTGCGTTTGTACGGATAGAAACAAGGATAAAAAATGCAATTTTATTTATCCAATTACAATGTGCTCTCTCTCTCTCTCTCTCTCTCTCTCTCCCTAGAGTCGAAAATTTAAATTATTTACATGTAATTTGTACCTGTCGTGGTTCGTTATTTACTCGCATCAGACAAAAGCCAATTTAAACGAAATAGGCTGTCGCGAAAAAGCGACATTAACAACTGTCGGGATTAATTTTACATTCGACGAGCTCTCTCAACGTTGTTTGTAGCGCAAAAACTAATATTTTTTCTGACTAAATAACATTGAATAAGACTAAGTGATATTTGCGTTATGAGTGTAATAAAATAATGTCATCGCCTCTAAAAATCGGCAAAAAAATTACCATAAAGACCAAATACATCTGATTCCCTTCGCAATCTACTTTGTCCTGCGCTCTCGTGCAGAAAGGCTTATCAACCGCGTGCATTCCCAGAGAGAACGGTAATGAAAATGCCTCCGGAATATTTCACGTGCCCCTTTAATACATCAAGGGATGGCGGAGTAGAGAGAGAGAGAGAGAGAGAGAGAGAGTAGGTACCTCGAACGAGGGAGGTGGGAACGAAGGAAAAGCTGCTGTACAGTCAATGGCGGAATGAGCGAGGTAAAAGGGACGTAAAAGAATCCCTTTTTTATCCTATGTGCACGTCTCATCCTGCATCCTTTCTCTCTCTCTTTTTCTCTTTTTCTCTCTCTCTCTCTCTCTCTCTCGTGGTCTTCTCATTTATAGCTCTTAATTCGAGCGACACGGTTAGCTCGAAGCATCTTTCTCTATCACTTTTCTACGTCGTCATGAAATTGCCTTGTCATTGTTATGGGCGCATTAAAAAAAGTTTTGCGGTAAATTACAGCACAAAGTAAGAAAACACGACGTAAAATTATCGTTATTGCGCAAGTATCTAATATAATTTTGCTATTTGTTCTCTTTCGAGCTTACAATGCAATCAATGTATTTGACACAGTTACATGTATTTCTCAAAAAAAGAACAAGTTTATGTATCCTATTTATTTCGTTAATAATTCTTCTGGATAAAGATCGCTCGTTTGCTTTTCAATGAGCTCCACGCACGGTCTCGCAGAACAGACGGCGCAGCCACCTTCACGCTTGTACCGTCGCGTTTTCCTAGTGCGCCGATAATAAATCCCCGTTTCTCTCTCACGTCGTATTTTAATTATCAGTGATCCAGACCTGTTTAGCAATTCAAATCGTACACGTGACTACACCCTTGACACCGCGCCGCGGCCGCCGCCGACGTGAAGGACCTTGGACCGACGAAATTGGCGTGCCAGCACGCGACAGCGGCTCGCACAACACGCGCGCTGTCCGGCGCTTGTAATGATCCCGTAACTTACCGTCCATTCCGGCAGCCAACGACATCGCTCGGCGATCGACAATTATCCGCGACAGGACGTTCCCAGATCGCGGCGGATCTTGCGCGTGATCGATCCATCGACGCCCGACGTCGCGAGAACGCGCTGCTCTACGGGATCTTGCGTTGCCGTGCACTCGGCAGGTCGTAGTCCTGATCCATCGACGCTCCTCGACGCGGGCGTACCGCCACTTTGGACGCAGTCACCATCCAACGATGTGTCACGCACAGACGTCGACATGATGTCACGCATACATGGTGAAAACGTTCCTCGTATCTCGCGTGATCTCTATCAGTGTCCGGATTCGAGAAAGAGAGAGAGAGAGAGAGAGACCGAAAGGGATAGAAAAGAAAAGAAAAAGAAGAGTGCGAAAGAATCCGGGAATTACAGAAGGGAAGAGTGAGGGTGCGACCACACACAGGGAAAGCCTTCGAGTCTCTTCAATCTACAATCGTTTCGATTATCCACCTCGCCGCGAAACGCTGGTATACGCACGAAGAAGCTGCCTTAAGCCGTGCCATTCACTACCGGCAGATCGGTCGGAATATTTCGCGACAGTATCGGAAATCCCAGCAACGTCGTATCCAATCCATAAGACAGCATTTTATCGGTGCTAGAGCTTATTAAATTCTTGGTGGAAGAGCGACACTTGTGCTTCTTCTTGAGCGCGATCGTCTTTCTTAACCTTCCTCGTGAGTTTTTCTTTCTTGCCCGCGTTTTTTTTTTTTTTTTTTTTTTTTTTTTTTTTTTTTAGTTTTTTAACCTTCCCTTTACAATTGATTCTCTGTCCGTCTCTCTCGATTTGACAACAACCCTGACAAGCTAACTGAGCGATTCGCTATACTCGCAACGACGACACCGAGCGCAACATTAATCCGATCTGCCGGCACTTCCGGCTAATTTTGCCGCGTCGCTGCCTCGTCGATCGACGTCGAATTTCCTGGCCGGAAATTCTGCCCCGCGGCGGCTAAAACGCGGAACCGTGTTGATGAAACGCATGCACTCCTCACACACTAGTTCATAAGGGTACTTCTCCGATCAACAGGAAGAGGGATCAACTATTATCGTATTTCAGTTTCACGTATTCACGTTCCGACCTGCGGAGATCGACCAAGACCCACCCTTAAGTTCTAGTGTCTCACTAGTTCTAATCAATCATCATCATCGTTTACTCTCCGTTTATCTTTGATCGCACACAATGCGCGCACGTCTCACATACGACGGGGATTTCCGAGAGCCACGAAAGTCCCGTTGGAATGCGACACCCTCTTCTCGAGATCCCGATCGATGCGCGAGCTACAGCTGTCCAGCTTCGATCGTTCGTTGCGAGAAACGCGGTTGACCTCCACAATGCGCTGCGGAAGTACCTGTGGATTCCGGCATGCGACGATCGACGATCGAGTAATTGGTCAGGCGCGATTGTCGAATGTCTGTCGACGTTCCCGGATGACGGCGAGTCCCGACATAGATTACGACCGACTGGCGTCGTCGTCGTTGTCAAGAGATGGCATCACATCGCCGTCCTCGTCGCCGTCGTCGTCGTTTATCTCGATCGGCCAGGCAGCACTTTCGAGCCACGTCGTGGAGCGTACGGCGAGCGACTGGCTGTCTGCTCGAGTTTCCACACCGCCTCGAATCCCGAATGCTCGCGCGCGTATGAGAGGGGTTGGTAGTGAGAAGGCGCGAGAAAGAGAGGGTGAGAGGAAGAGAGAGAGAGAGAGAGAGAGAGAGAGCGCATGAGGGGACTCCACCCTCTCCCTCTCCGGTAAAACCCTCTCTCGCGCGCACGCTGCCTGCGACCAACCCCTAATTTCTCAACCCTCCTCTACTAGCTACCTTCTACTCCTCCTCTGTATCGCGTTAGTTGTCCTCGTCCTCTTCCCATATGTTTCTCTTTTCTTTTGTTCTTTCTCGTGACGCTTCTTTTCGAGATTTTTTCGTGTCTTGTTTCGAGACTAGAAAAGGCCACTCGAAATTTGTTGGCGCAGGTTCTGTTATTGTCTGCAGATATGAGACTTTGATTATCGACGGCACGTTTGTAGCGCGTGCTATCTGATATCACTAGCGCGCGGGGAATCGCGCGTTATAAGTGCGGAGTTGCTCCTACTACGGGGGTGCTTCTTGTTCGAATATTTTGCCGTCTCTTTTTTTTTTTTTTAGGAGAAAGCGAGCTTAATAAATTTCAAGGAACATTATACAAAATGCGCAACTATTTTATGTTCAAAGTTAGGAAAATTAGCTGTACATTGTTTTCAATATTTAGTTTTTTTTTCAACAATGACTGAGATTAAGAAAATATATGCGACGTCACACAGACACTCATTGTGACAATTTTTAAATCGCACATGTTATTTAACGTTTCAAATGTCATTTAATGAATTTGTGTGTGATTATCTATGTTCTCACTTTGTAATTATATAATTTAAAGCTCTCTCATGTGGGAAACTCTTATAAGTTTATGACAGTTTTAGCGTTACTCAAGCTTGCAACATGACATGCAAAAGCCGAACATTTTAACATGAAATTATTCCAACGGGAAATTAGCGGAAGAAGTTACTTCGTCTACGTTTTTGTTCATTTCACACACAACTATTCCTCAACACTTTTATTTTTCTTTCTCGCAGACGTACATTTCATAATTGATATTTGTTATAACTTATATAATAATATACACACAATGCTATATGTGTAATAATATTTGTGCAATAATATTTATAATAATATTTATCGGTTCATTAAAAAGATAAACTAAGAATATTTGACCAATACTTTTTGGTTCGATCTGTTGAAATATTTTGCGCAATTATTAATTTACAGGCAATTTTGCATTCTGCTATTTCTAATAATTAACTAATAAAGTTAAACAGTATTAATTTTGCGCATTTCAATGTGATAATTAGCGCAATGCTTACAATATTATATAGGAAATTATGTATTCTCACGTTGTATCCATATGCACCTACTACACCTATTTGTTATTAATCATCTTCGTTATTCTGCAGGTTACAGTTATGGTAATAACATGTCGTGATATAGCTTAAGCCGCAACAAAAATCAATAATCTATAGTCATATCCCCTTGATTCGCGATCGCTTGACCTATATAATTTTTTAGCCGTATAATTTTCATAATGGATGAAGCAACATCGACGTGCTTGTTTTGAACACATCAAATTAACATTGCGATCGGTCTTCGTCAGAATTACGTCAATTACAGTTAATATACCATTATGACTAGATAATGAAGACGAAATGTGTGTCTTTGATCTATCTCGTGTGTGTATAGATAAACATATAATGACGCGATTTTTGTCTTTTTTTTTTTTTTTTGTAAATACCGTCTGATACATTTCACTAGATCAAACAAATCGAGTCGAAATTTATTTACGTAAATTTGTTGATCCCAATTCTATAGATACAGAGCTTGGCTAATATTAAATCCAACAAGTCTGTTTTGTGCAATTTCAGATGAATGCGGCTTTATAAACTATCTCATAAAGACCAAAATCCCGCATAAATGGTAGCATAAATGAGTTGAATCCGGCGCGCAGAAGGCGAACAGAAGTACGTATGTGCAAAGAAATTTATAGTTTTCAATTTTCTGTCTACCTCTTCTCCTTCGCTCCCGAGTTTGCGCGACGCTCTCCGGCCGTATGCACGATAATCTCATTTAACCCGTCCAATATGACAGGCTTCCTAAAAGATGAGATACGTTTACCCTCTTTTACGTATATAAAAGAGATTTTCCATCGCCAGTTATCGATATTCCGACGATCTCGCAACGGCGAGACACGGCGAGACACGATGTTACATGCGGTTTTGCATTGCGCGTAGCAGCGAAAGAAATATACACATTCGCTAATTATTTTTTGTTTAAATCTCTCATAAATTCGTATTTTTTAATTTATTATCGCGATAGACAAGAGAGAATTAGAAAATTGATTGCGAATGAAAAAAGATGGGAGAGAAAAGAGCCAATTACTGAATTGTAATTGTCTACAAAACGATGGTGTAAATGATGTATTTACACGTTAAAGTTGGTACAATTTGCTGTTCGATTCTGCTCTCAGTCAAACGCTTCGCGGTTACGTCAGCAAAAGCCAATTTACATATTTATTTATCTTGTCGACTCGTTCGTATGTTAGACTGATTAGCGTTTAATCGATTATTACAGCGCGTCGAGGTGAGAATTGAATTGTAACACGTAACTGTTTCCTAAATGACGCAAAACAAATGATCCGCTTAAATGATTTTATGATGTAATTTTATACAATTTGACGTTTTTGTTGTTGGTGCAACGCGTCATGCGCAAACGTGCATGTATGCACGTTGATATTCGGTATCTCGTAGCTCGGTCGCGCAAATTAAGCGGGCTAGTAAAAATTGTGTTCATTGTCATTACGAACGAAATCAATTACGTAAATTAATGTGCTTACTGTACGGACCGCAATCAACGTTGATATGTACATTTAGCGGTATATTATCTCACGCAGAAATCCCATAGATTTGCGTCAACACTGACGATTGTTCATTTACATATCATTGCATACGACATATTAGATGGATTACGAATTCACTAGGCGCGAGCTCTACGAGCATGAAGTTAAATGCCCATTAAAAATTATTTTGTCGTGCAGTCGAACACATTATTGAAAAAAGAATTTTTTTTTTCAACGTACCAATATTATAAACCGCTTAATTTCTGCTTAGCTGTGATTTTGGAAGAAAGAATTATACGACATTTCAGTACAATAGCAAGCTGTGCGCGAGACTTGACTTGGTTAAACATTGTGAATCACACTTTCCTCTATATCACAAGTCACTTCTCACTTTGTGAACACGGATGAAGGTGTACTACTTCAAAGTTATACAGGATATGCTCTCAATCTGTTCAAAATGATCGAGTTTCAGCGTCGTGTACAAAGGCTAGGGTAGGTATGTATATCGTGCTAACAATTATTCCGTGATTGACCGTCTAGATTAATAAAGTTATAATTACTATATGTCATATATTAACATGGGGCAGATCAAGGGCTTAGATATATGCAATTTATTTTGAAATAATGTATAAACACGCGATATTTGCGCGATGAGTTTAATTAAATAGGTCAGATAAATTTTACAGATTAGATTCAAATAGTAAAAGGACTACACACACACAATACACTTTCCCTCTTATTTATATATGCGTATTCTTAATTAATTTTGGTATATAATAATAATTGTAAAAGTTTATATATATTCTCTTGTATATATATGTGATAATTATTAAAAAGGATTTTACAATTTAATATATTTTTATCGAACTCAGATTAATTGCAGTTGTCTACTCTCTCTTATTATTATCAATGAATCAGACGTTCAAAATAATAATAATCGATAAGTTCAAGATTATTCTGGGAAAACATATAGAAATGCTTGTAGACACAAACTTTTAAGTGTCAAAACATTGTCTAAAACACCTGTACACTCATTTCTATTTTCTTATTTCCACAAGCAAATCTGATGTATATCTGTTTTTTGAATTCTAGAGCAACTCGGTTTATCCTTCTTGTGTACAAATATTGATGCAATTCACACCGTCCCTCGACGCTTTTTATTACATGCGCATATAAATTGCACAGAAAATATCATCCATCACTTCTCTAAGCTAGTACATTATTCGTTGTCGACAAATTTTGAATTGAACTTGTATGCACTTTCTGGTTTACTTCTTTCAGCTGCAACTTCTTTTAGCAGAAAAAAAAAAGAAAGCATTGTTGTTTGACTTTTCGACTATGAAATATGAAAGCAAAGATTAATGTATTCCGGTAGTTCGAGAGTTCACAAAAACATACATAGATACGCACACACATACGTACAAAGTGCTTAGCTAAAATTAAAAAATGTGAGTTTTTAACTACATTATATTTCGCACAATATTTCGTGATATCTTTTTAAAGTTAAGCTCGATTCTTTACGATCTCAGACCTCGCGGTGATATTTTACACAATGAAGGGCAGATGAGAACGCGCGCTTTCAGGACAGTCTGCACGCTTTCGCGGCTCTTGCAAGCATCGCAAACTCGCGAGACATGTGCCGTCTTTCAATAAGGCGGAACACCACGGATATTCGTTTGCCAAGAGAATCTGAGAAGATTCTGCCGTCGTGCGTTTTTGAAATTCCGCATCGATATTTATCCGTATCGCCTTTGTCGATACCGACTCTTGCTTGCGCGTAGCCAAGCAACGTTTACTCGCGCGCTTAAATAAATTCATTTCTTCTTACGTATTCGGTTTTTCGTTTCTTCGCACTTTGTGCAACCTGCACGCGGCAAGAGATACGGATGTGTAATAAAAGAGCGCACGACTAAGTTCCGTTTCTGCGAAAAATACGCTGATCATTTTCCGCGTCGGAAAACAAAGATAAAACGAATAGAACAAAACGCAAAATGCTATACAGCAGACACTGGCTGCTTTAGAAAATCGTAGAGCGAATAAACATCGCAACGTCATAAAATTTACACAAGTTTTTTTTAAAATATACTCGTATAAGCTAGACAGATAGATATTTTATTGATGTTCACCATAAAAAAAAGCAAAACAACGTTACAATTTATAATAAACTTCGTGAATAATAATTGATAACATAAAATCACATGATGTGAAATTTGTCTGCAACTAAAAACGTTAATGTTAAGTGAAATTTGAATTGTTCATTTGTATATCACGAACGGAAAAAAAATACGTGTCTGTCATGGCGTAGAGAAGAAAACTACCAAGATAGAAATACTCAAAAATTTCATATCCCGCAAGGTATCGCGTTTCTCATTCGTGAAAATGCCTCTGTCTCTGTGAATATCTTTCACAGCACCGAATTTTGGCACAGACATACGAGCGGACCTCGGTACTTCTCATGCTTTGTTCCGAGTCAACATACGCCGAGAACCGTTGTTCGCGCCGCTTTTCGTTCTGCTCGTAGCCACCGGCGGTTTTACTGAGACAGTCGTGAGCGATGCAGGGAAAAAAAATTCGTGCGTAAATTCATCGGATATTCTGAACTAAACAGCACCCGGTAGATTAGGCTTGCATATTCATGGATTTTGTGTCTCCGGCGCGTGTTTGAGAAGACCGACCATCAGCTATGAAGAATAACCGCTGATGAGACTTTATCTTGTGAAACCAACGCAATCTCGACGACGCTTTAAGAATAAATAAATATAACATAAAAATTATGTATAATCAAGCGGAAGAACCTGCTAATATTTTAAAACTAGTAATAAATTTCTACGGTAGTAAAAGACCGTAGAAGTACCACTGTAGAAATTTATTACTAGTTAAACTATACGAGCCTTAAATATCTTATAATTTGTTTGCTAATATTTTATTCTATTTGAAAACTAAATTATTTAAACTCTGCCGAAAGTCTTCTCTTCTCTTTCTTATTCTGCACAAATTACTGTACGAAAGACACAAATGACAAATTTACAAATTATATATTTTAGACAGTGTGTTCTAAAAATTATTCAAACTTATCGAGAAAGCCATCAAAATGAAATTAGCGGTCGACAAATAACCACATATATCGTCGCTTTTATACATATATATATATATATTTAAGTGATCCGGGAATCGATGGGATAACATTAATCGGAAATCTTAATGCCCTCGCTTACGACCGCGCACAGACAGTCGCTTAATCCTCCCCTGAGATATCCTCATTTAGTTAATCCTATCCCACGTGTCCCGCTACAATTTACAGATAGCCTTGAGGAAGGCGTAGCCCCTGTAATTCATCGTGTAAATTGTTCATGTGGTGAGCCAAGTGTTCTTAATTAAACTATTGTCATTAAGCTACATAAATAAAAGCCGCGGACTACAAAAGAAATTATCGTCATAATAGCTGGCAATTTATTACGCGCGTGTACACATATCAATGCTCATCTGTCACTTTTCATACTTCTCCAAAATGACTGACGTTAAAGAGAAAAAAAACCATTATTCGCGCAAAGTAATCTTTAATTCTAAGAAAATGAATTTTTTTATAAATAAATATTATAATGTGATTTTTTTT